>CAKNXH010057778.1:24902-57846 GCA_932178445.1 Andricus quercusramuli
ATCAATCCAGAAGTGAAATCCGGAAGTCATCTGAGAAAACCGAAAGCAGCAGTCCTGACGGTTCCCAGAGTCGAAGCAAACAGTCCTCTCCTCAATCCAGAAGTGAAATCCGGAAGTCATCTAAGCAGACCAGCAGCGGCAGTCATCACTCGTCACAGAGTCGAAGGAAGCAGTCCTCTCGTTACTCCAGAAATGAAATTTGGAGCTTGTCAAAGAAGAGCGGCAGCGCCAGTTCTCACCGTTCCCGAAGTCGAAGCAAGCAGCCGTCTCAAAACTTCAGAAGTGAAATCCAGGACTCATCTACGCTGAATCGAAGCACCAGTTCTCACCGATCACAGACTCGAAGCAAGCAGAGCTTGCATCACTCGATAAGTGAAATCTGGAACCCACCTAAGTAGACCGGAAGCGGCAGTCCTCACCGGTCCAATAATCGCAGCCGGCTAACTGAAAATCGTCCGGACAGCAGGAAAACGCCTCATGAAGATGAAAAAGGCGAGGAAAATTATTATTCCAATGGTATGCACAACTAACAATATGTATTTAATTGTATTCTTACGAACATCTTCGTAGTTTTCGTCCTATTTCGCATTTGAATGGTGATTGCTTAGGGTGATCCCAGTGAAGTCCTGAGGACATTCTCAGGACAATTTCATGATATCCTGAGGATATCAGTAGGATATCATCAGTGTACGTCTCACAACGATAAAAAATCGAATTTTTATTGGAAACATCAACACCATTCATTTTCAAAAACCTCAATTAAACAGAATCAAGGTTCGTAAGTGTTGTTCATATCTAATTTACTTTAATTTAATTATTATATTATTTAATTTAAAACTGTAGGCTACGCATTAGGCAATTTCGGAAATTATCTTGGTTTCAACATTCTTCTATTTTGTTTTTATTTTGTTCACGGAAAGTATTATTGTTTCATTTCGTGTTCAAGCTTAGCTGTCCGAGAAAAAAGTTCCCCAAAAACATTATAAAATAAATATCAAAAAATTGTTTATTTTTTCAACCTAGGAAAATATCTTATTTTTTAGCAAAGTATGGGTGATATTTTTTCGTTTATTCTTATTTTTGTGTATCATTACATTAATAGTTATATGCAATTTTGGTATCTTGCGTCATTCAAAACAAATAATCGTAGTGGTAAAAGTTGTTGCAAGTATGGGAATTTGTGAAATTAAGATCAACCTTTTTTGTAGATAACCCACATGTTGATTACAATTCATTTGGGGGCCAAGAACGAGCGGAAGAAGAAGACTACCAAACATTATTGAGTGACCACGTATCCTTGGCTTCATTGGTAACAAATGTGGCATCCGACGGCATGAGCGCTGGTAAGAATTCTACTATTTTACAATGCATACTCAATATTAATATGAAAATTAAATTTACATAAACTATTATTGTTTTTAAGTAAAAGATTTAAGGGATAATGGCTACAGACAAAAATGCCCAGCGGGATGTCTATGTAGTAAGTATATAATTTACTTTAAATAATGAGTACTTAGGATTACATTTTTTAGACATATTTTGGAAAAAAATAAAATGTTAATGTACTCGTTGATATTCTTTATTGCTCAAGGCTGCTCTACACTTCATCAGCTAAGGAACACGGTGATTATAATTCATGACGAAATTAATCACATGAACAACATGAACTCTGGTGACGACGTTCAAACATCGATTCTCCGGTCTCGCGAAAGTTATGAAACATTGCCCTTAGAACCTTTCAAAACAGCCGAAGAGCTAATTGAGTTTGACGATCTGATACGACGAAACCATCTAACATTAGAAAAGTTTGTAAGTACATATTTCTTAATAATTGTTTATTGCCAAGAGTCTTATAGGTTTTTTCAGAAGATAAATTACAGTAATGCATGTTACGTTTAATTTCAGCGAGAAAAGTGGAGAAACGAGGAGGAAAGAATGCGGCTGAAGCAGGTAGGAGGATTATGCCATTAATTATGACGAATGGACTAGCGCGGGAATACTCGTGGAAAGGACAAAGGAATAATCGGAGTTTCAAACGGACAACCATTGCTGACAATATTATAGGTATGCATAAAATAGAAAAATATGAATTCTCTGAAGTTTAACAATTAAAATCATGTTTGTTCCGTGACATTTTATTGTACCATACATATCTTTTTCCCCTATACATCAGTTTTCTTTTGTGTAATAGTATTTTGTATGATTTAAACGAAAACTAAGTGTTCTATAAAAAAGTGTCCGATAGCAAATTTGCAGACCTTTTGAAGACCAATATAACTATGATTTTGAATATTTTTTTACACAACTCACATAGTTTGGCAAGAAAATTGAAAACTGCATTTTATCAAAAAATAGTTAACAGAAAATTTTTTATCTTTTTGGAATGAACAATTTTATTTCTCAAATTTTTCTGCCTATGTCGCCTAGTTTGATTGGAAAATGGATTTTTTGATATTGTAGAAATCGTTTTTGATGGATAGAACTAGAATCGTTGGCCAAAAGAGGTTGGTTGACGAACTCGTCCTTTCTTTTTGGGCTCAGGGGAAGTGTGCCAAAGCGCAATACAATCCAAGAATTCTTTCGAAAATTACCGTCTTAACAGACATACTACAGAGCCACAGACAGACAGATTTGCGAAAACCATTTTTTCTGACTCAGGGGGTCTCAAAACGTGTAGATTTGATGAAAATTTAGAAAGTCATTTTTGACATAAAACAAATACCTTCTCACTGATGGTGAGAATGTAAAAATACAATTGTTTATTTTTCGACAAAATTATGGCAGATACAAAAAAATTTTACGCAACAGAATTTTCGTCCCTAAAAAGATTTACAAATTTTAATTTAATGATCTTTTGATAGGATAAGTAGTTTTTGATGAGAATGTCGCAGATTTTCACAAAGAATTTCTGAGGGACAAAGAAACAGTATGCGTCTTATCAAAGATGGTAATTAGAAAATTTGTAGATTTTTCTGAGATGAACAATTTTACTTCTTAAAATTTTTTCGTTTCTTGCATTGTTTGGCCGGAAACCACAGCATTTTATTTTTCACCACATTTTCTTGAATAAAACAAAAACCGTGCAATTCACAACAAAATGATAGGAATAAAAGTAGATCCTTGTGAAATGAACAATTTCACTTCTTAAATTTTTTTTACATTATATCGTTTGGCCGGAAAATGGATTTTTTCATCTTTTTTCAACCGTTTTCAATGGATAAAACCAGAACCATTGGTCAAACATGGCTGGGTAACAGATTTGTCCTTTCTTCTTATACGAGCTTACAAAAGTGTGTCAGAGCGCAATCCCATCCGAAATACTTTTCAAAACTTATCGCGCTCAAAGACGACTACAAGGAAGACAATATACAGATAGATGCCGTCATAGAAACCGGATTTTATGACTCAGGGGGTCTCAAAACACGGACAGTTGATGAAAACGGGAGAGGCAGGGGGTCAAATTTCACACAAATTATTTTCACTGAATTTTGGTTTTTTGTACCAGCTGAGGTGTAGTTATCAGCATTTAAGGCCATGTGACGAGTGGGTCACGTGACCGGACCTTACCGACACTTTTTTCATTTCCTAACTTATTTTCACACGAATAGCCACATCGAGTTGAAAATTTTGGGATGATTAATAACAAGCACTAAGAAAGGTGGGTCTGGTCCTAAATTTTAAGAATCAAGAAAAAAGAAAAAAAATTATTCACAAAAAAAAGTGTTTTCATAATTATGCAAATTCAGGACGAGACCCACCTTTCTTATTGCTTCTTATTTAGTATCCCAAATTTTCAACTTGATGTGGCCCACTCATCACATGGCCTTTAGCTACTTTCACTCTCGAATTACTAATAGTAATATCCCAGTGGGCACAAAACCATAAACATCCCATGAACGTCCTTGGGACGCTCTTAGGACATCCAATGTTAGTCCAGTCAACGTTTCTAGGACGTCTGATGTCCTAAAGATGTCCTAAAGACGTCTTAAAGACATTTGACGTTCTCGGGAGATCTTTCGTACTGACATAAGACGTCTTAAGAGAATCTCTAGGATGTCCAAAAGACATGTTCCAAAAGACGCCTTAGGGATGTCCCAAAGACGTCTGTAGGACATCCTTAATTTTTTTGTCGACCGGGATATTACTAATCAAACTGAATTGTTTTGTTTAACTGGCAGTAACAAAACAAAACGAAAATTACGTTCGAATCTCTGCAGGGAGCATTACAATAATACATGCATTATTGTAATCGTTTCAGATTTGAAGGGGTTTATTTACACATAAATAATTTATTTCATTTTAGTATTCCTGAAGAAAATATATTGTGTATCCTGGAAATGGCAGTAATGTTTATTATTATTTATTAGTATTGACACTTCCAGTGACAGTATTAGTATTGTATATAATATGTTTTTCTTTTCTTACTTTCATAATTTTCTTATTGCAGAGGTTTTATTGGTCAGTTACCCTAATGCCACGGAGAAAATCATTGAATCGGCGTTATCATATTGGCTACGAAAAGCTGGTGACCGCATAAAAGCTGAAATTGCGAAGGCTCATATTCAGCAGTAAGAATTTTCTTTTTTGTTAACATTTACATATTTTTAATTTTTGCTATGTTTGTAACGTTGTCTGGTAATTCTCTACACTTGTACTACTTCGATTAAGAGTGAGTTGAGCTTCACTATTATAAAAATATATCTTAGTCTTATGAAGTCTGAATCGACATTAAGATTTTCGAATATCTCTCATGCAGATTCAAGTTTGATCAATAAGTCCAAATCTCCATTTTCTGGATACTTTGCTGAAATCCTTAATGTCAGTTTGGTGCTACGAAGCCTTCATTAAATTTTGTTTGATATATCTTACTTTGTCACATCGTATCTGATTCTCTGAAAATAGAATAAGTGCATCGTTTGTAGAATATAGTGGCTGTGGAAATTTTCAATCAGAAAATTTTAGTCCTATTTCTTTCAAGAAACAGTGTTTTAAAATTCCAAAATATGCTATTTAGATTGTTAAACTGGTAATACTGTACAACAACTTATTTTCTGATGTTTTATTACTTTACATTTAGATCCATATTTCATATTTCAATAAGTATGCGAAGAAAACTAATAAAATTTCGAAGATTCAATAATTCCATAGTATTACATGGTGTGAGTATTAGTTAAAATCAATCTTAATCATTTTCAAAACCAAAAGTTGATTTTAGACATTTCAATGATCTACGATTGTGTGTACGAGTTGTTGTTTGTGATTTTCCTATTTACCTTACTTCGCATTTATAATATTATTTGAATAACAACCGAATCGTTCTAAAATTATAACCTACATATGGACATGTTTTGTTATTAAAATGATTAATAAATTTACCTAACTTTCAAAGAATCAAATTTCTTTTAAACTGATATCACCCTGTAAAATTGGGTCACCGTTTCAATACGACATCTGAAATGGATCAAATAGTTATTTTTGCATTGCAAGTTACATAGCTATACAGACCTGACTACAGTCTTTCTAAAAGAGAAACCGGACTTCTTTATTGCTAATTTTGTTCTAATGTAAAAATTAATAGCTCTTGTTTCCCAATATACATTATTCAAATAACTTTTTAAAATCTTTTAAATTTTGAATTACAACTTTACACCTGAAAACAGTTTTATAAAATGCATTAGTTCTAATTGAATAATGACTAATTTAGGAATGAAATCGACGTAAGAGTTCATTTAATCTATAGACACCGAAAACCACAAATTTCCAATTTTGTCTTTAATATGTATTTCTCAGGACGTCCTTGAGACATCCCTGAAGATATCTTTTGGACAACCTTGGGCCAGACATTGGACGTTCTAAAGACGTTTTTAGGTTATCCTTCGTACGACTCAGAGATATTGGTCGCAATGTCCGAAGACGTCCCAGGACATACAAAGATATTCTTAGGACGTCTTTAGCATGTCCCGGTGCCCACTGGGTATAGTGTTGACACAACATGGTTGTTTCTGTTTTTCTCCTTGTTGGATTTTCGGACGTTACAGAAATTTACGAAGTCTTCCATTTGGACCACGGGAATGATGCACGAAATTTTCAAATGAAATCATTCTTGATAAAAGTCACTTTAAGTCTGAGTTTTCCTTGTGATTCTTATTATTTAGGACACGATTTAGTTAACAAGAAATATGAAATATAATATTTTAGGCATCCAGGCCATGAAGTTAGCGTAAGATATGAATTCCGAAACTAATTTGAAATTATCAATAAGCGCGGAACGGACGAGTTGATATGCAAGATCTTCTGCATATATGCATGATCTTACGCATGGCGATGTCGAAGGTCGCGAGCTCATCTGAACTCATCTCGACCTGCGACTCGAGGCGAGACGAGCCATGCCCTTATTTCCAGTTCAATTATTCCCTCGATTATTCCTAAATATTTATATGGAGGGTCACGTGGAAGAAAGGGGATTTGATTAATAGTTTCATTGTAGTACCACCTACTGCAGCTGTTGTCAGAACCTTCTTGTGCCACGCGCAAAGATAGTCGTTCTATTGAAATCGAACAATCCTGACGGAAATAGTTATACTCTCGAACTCGAAAATATCTTTTGGGAAACAATTCTTTATGTTAAAATTGCTTATTTAGCAAGTGTTATATGCACTCAGAAAAAAATTTCTTCATTCAAAAAAATCGTTTTGTTGGCCGTATTTGGTTGATTTCTGAAAAAGTTTTGGTTGAGTGAACAAAATTTTCGTTTAGTCGAACAAATTCGTTTGGTTCAATTAATCAGAGTTTTTGGTTAAATCGTTTTGTTGATTTTAGAAAATATTTTACTGATTTTACAAAAATTTGTAGTTGGATCTACCAAATAATCTAAGAGAGAATTTTACTAGAATTAAGAAAAATATTTGGTTGATTCAACCAAAATATTTGGTTGAAAGCATCTTAAAAGTGACGGACGCTTGCGAACTTGGTAGAATTGCGTACTCCAATTCAGCATGACAGTCCATGTTCGAGAGTTCGTATTGTCGCGAAAAAAAACACAAGAATGTTTGAATCTCGGTGAATCTTATTAAAATAAGTGCGGAAACAGAATCGATTGGGATTAAGTGATTATGTGAAATATACGTAAGATTACTAATTGAATCTTTGTGTGTCTACGATTGCGTGGTTAGGTTTTTGATTTTTTAAAAACAGAACTATTTTTTTAATCAAATGAACAAAGGATCCAGCACAATTTACATTGAAAATGGCTTGTCGTGGAATTTTCTAGTCATATGATATTTAGTAGTTTAATGAACTACAAAGTAATTCACACAAGATGACACAATTCCATGATAAGCCGTTTACAATGTACATTGAGCTGGGTCGTTCATGGTTAGATGAAGTTCAATCAACCAAACTCTTTACTTATACCAGCAAAAACACTTATTTGAATTAACTAAAATATTCTCTTGAATCGAGTAAAATATTTGCTTGGAGTAACTAAAAGTTTTACTTGGACCAACCAAAATATTTGCTTTTATCAACCAAAACATATGGTATAATCAACCAAATTTTATTAACCAACACATTTTCTTGGGTCAGCCAAATTTTTTTTTGTCCATATAATAACCATATTCTAAGGTTGATTCAACCAAAATTTGGTTTGTTCAACCAAATATTTTTCTGGGTGTGGATTGAGTCTGTTTTCGTCGATTTTATAAATTATTGAAAAAATTCATCAATTTTGAAGTGGAGTTTACGACGTGATGTTCATTACCGTGAACATTCTTAAGCAAGTTTAGTAACGCCAAAAAGTGAAAATTTTATGTCATATTTTATATTTATAGGTGCTTAAGTTGCATGACAAAATATTAGTATTTTATTTGCGTCTTTGGTGCTTCAAAGGAAAAGTCTAATAAGTACGTCGCGAAAACTCTTCGAGGAAACTTATTGTTATATGATAAATAAGTAGTGGCTTGCATTTTTTTCGAAATCAAAAATCTTCGAAAATGTTGACAAACCATGTCGTCATTTCTATTGTTTTGGTTCTTATCTTCGCTGGGAATTCTGTTTTGAGCAAGGACCCTGAACTTCAGTTGATAAACGTGGTAAGCTCCTTGATAATTGCAATCAGTACGGCTCGATCAATGATTTGTTCTTTTGAATTTATATTAATTTTTTACATTCTGCATCTTTTATTTCGGTATTTACGGAGGCTTCGCGTAAAATTTAGAGTATCGTCAATGTGTGAGTGCGTGTTGAACTTTTTTATGCTTAGTGTTTACTAAGGGTGTGCGAAAAACTGTTTCGAGCTGCTCGGAAATATCCAACTACTCGAAAGTTTCGAGGTCTCGAAGCTTTTTCCAAATCAGGTACTAGGGCTTTTTTGGATTGCCAACAGTCGACTGTTGGCAATCCAAAAAACCGCCTAGAAGCAAACATTTTAAAATCAGAAAGAAAGATTCAAGATTTTTTTTTCCAAAACGGCGACTAAATTTTGGAAAATTTCAATAAACTGACGGATGTATCTGAAACTCAATACTAGAGGATTTTTTGTGATCCTGGTCGCAATTTTGAAGTGAAGATTCGGAAATTTTCATCCCAAAAAGCAACCAAATTTATGAGAAATTTAATAAACTGACGAGTATCCATGAGGCTCAGTATGCTACAGTTTTTTCGGGCTTCTGATCGCAAATTTATAGCCGAAATTTCAAAATTAGATTTTTCAATTCCTAAATTGCTACCAAATTTTGGAAAAACTTATTATATTCGGGGATGGGAAGCTTTGAGCTTGGTCCCAATAATAAAGGGTTTTGAAGAGGTTCGGATCCGAACCTGACGATCAAATTTTCTAATGGGTCTGGCCCGATACTACCCCTTTGAAAAATCTCAAAGGTTCGGTTAGAAAGGGACCCTCTTCGAACCTTTAAAGCGCAGCTAAAATTCAAAAAACAGTGGATCCGATCCGTGACTGTATTAACCGGTTTCCGAGAAACTCAGTCTTGGGTTTTTTTATCAGATAGTTAAAAAGTTCCTGAAACTATGAAAGGAAATCTATATGTTACAATATGGTTTTGTGATTCGCAATGAAAAGGTAAGTGTCGGTATATCACAATAGTCAATTTTTTAATATTACAATCATATGGCGGAACCCCGGTATGAAATACCATCAGCAGATTCACTTCGTAACGACTTTATACCAGCCCTCTTCGATAAGGAGAGAAAAATACTGTTCCAAGAAATCATTATACACTTGCAAGGCGGTAAGTAACAAAATATGATTAAATATTTCTATAATTTACAGTGTGACTTCTTTTTATTAAAAATGCCAAGACGTTCGCGTTTTCGGTAAATGGATTTTCGAATAGGAATATACAATCCCAAATTTCGCTGGTACATCCCAATAACGATGCCGAATTCAAAAATCGTACACGATTTTTTAATTCAGAGGATGTCCGAGTTGAATATTGAACCAGTAGATAAAAATTATTTTACAGTCGAAGGATCAGAAATTGTTAAAGTTGCCATATCGAATAAACTAAATTGGATAGAGATGCCATGCTTCACTGAAAGTATGATGACACCCTTGCGGAATGGTATCGCATAGTGCGAGCCATTTTTTAGCATAGTACAAAAGTGTTGAACTCTTATCAATTATTTTTTAGAAAATGAAATTTAAAACGAAAAACTACAGAAACTAATTACATAGTTCCGAAGGAGCGAGAATTTTTCAAATGGATTAAAATTTCAACAATTGGAGCACGCAGCTGAAAATCTTCAAAGGATTGCGGAAGATACGAGGTTTACTGAAGAAAAAAATGAACAAAAGATAGTACAGAGTAATATATTTTCTTTACTGTTCTGATACTTTACTTTTGAAATGAGAATCAAGAAAATTAATTTATAAATTAATTTTTTTTCTCGTGCACTGAAAACTTAACTTCATCCAAGTATGAATTGTTAAAAATTTACATTGCAGTTCTGGATTCAGCTAAAGACGCACTTGAATCCTTAATACATACCAGGCAGTGTAGAATGCGACCTTTCTAGAGCAATACTAGATGAGCTCAATAAGAAAATTATTGTCATCAAGCAGATTGACGCCGTCATGATGGCAATGATATTATATCTATGATATAAAGATCGCTTCATGGATGAAACAAATTGAAAATACGCTATTATCACATTAGAAAATATAATCCGCAAATTCAATCCTGCAAAATTAATAGACGAAGAAGATATTCCGACCAGAGAAGAATTGCCACCAGGTGAAGGATTTTTGTTGGAAAAGAATTTAGTAATAAAGTCTATTGGAATTTAATGACAGGCTAATTTCACTGCCATCTTTCATATTTAGTACTTCTTTCCTAATTATACACATATGCATTCATGTATTTATATATGTATTGATTACAGGGGAACCTATGAGTAAAATAAGAAAGTTTCTTATTACTGTAAAAGCTAGTAATAAATATGTATATATGTTGTAGGCGTACATTTGTAAACGTATTTAGTGTTGTCTCAGGCTTAAGATGGTTACAGCCCACTATGTTGAAATCATTCCTTGTTTTTCATTTTTGTGAATAGCCTGCAAGAGGCTGTCCCCGTATATATTATCATTCACAGGCGCAATTTTTTTGTAATGCAATCAAGTGATCCGATAAGAATAGTGTGCCTAATTTTGCCATGTATTACAATTGAGAAGTTGTAGGCTCCGGAAGCTACGAGCATGGCTCCTTGAAGGAAATAATTCCGAGGCAACTGGAACGTGTACGTCATCCACTTCTGCTCCATCTGTCCTAGAAGGTAAGCAAGAGCGGAAAATTTACGCGAGATAACATCGTACAACACTGTTCCTAGGAGTCAGGTCTCTAGCCGCGGATGACTTTACGCAGCAGACGGGACAGTTGGAGATAAACGTTTCACCTCTGGATGCTTCTTTAGAGCTACCAATCTTTGTAGAATGTTATGAGGAACAGTGTTGACGGACCAGATGAAGTGATCCCAGAAGAATAGCCTTTTGCATGCGGTTCGCGATGGAATGAGCCTGACATTGGCAAGCTGGAATCTTGTTGCGTTGACTAAGAAATTAAGCTTTCATACCTCCAAGACAGCCGATTATGATAAATACAAGATGAACTTTCTAGCCTTGGTACAGCCTGCTCAGCTCGAAAAGATGTGCTTGATATTTCGCCCGTTTTTCTTCCTCCATTGCCGTGATATTACCATCGGCTGGTTCCGAGAATTCAATCACGTAAATGATCTTGGTCTTCAGATTTCGGAGGACAATATCAGGCTTCATAGCACTGATACGTTGAGTGGTGGAGAATGAGAAATTCCAGTAGATCTTACATTGATCATTCTTCATAACGGACTCGAGTTCCCCCTGGGCGTATGGCAAGACGGGCAATAGACCAACACCATAGAAGTGCCCGAGATGGTAATGTAACACTTTTATAGCCGCATTGTGTCTCTCTATGTACCCGTAGCGTGCATATTTAGACCATCCACTGAGAACATGTCTAAGTGTTTCTGGCTCTTGCTTGCATGCTCTGCAGTTGGTATCGCCTACAGGTTCATTCATTATGTTGCCATGTATTATTATTTTTTGTTCAAACTTGTTCTCGAGTGAACCCGGTTTTTCATCATCGCCACGGACTAAGTCAGATGAGTGATGAGATGAGGATGTTATAAGTTATTTTAGTACGATGTTTGAAATCAATTGCGATGATGTTGTAGGTACAAAATTAGGAGCATGGTGTAGTTTTCAGTTTCTCTTTTACCGCTCTTATCCTTACACAGCGGCCACCAGTATTGGAGGTGACAACAGTCGCCTCTGGAGGATTTCTTATAGCTACCATGTTCCTATATTATTATTAGTATTATTATTAAAATAAATGAAAATAATGTCTCAAGCTTTTAGATGGCTACAGCCCAATATGTTGAAGGCATTTTTGGTTCGTTGGATTTATTTTTTTTATTTTTTAATAGTATGCACGGGGTTATCCCGGTATATATTTTTAGTTACGGACGCATTATTATGATGCAATCAAGTGATGTGACGAGAGCGTGTGCCTTGACATATTGGGCAAAGCCTGGTTTTTACCCCATCATTTACGGAGTGGGTTGCAGTCAAGTGCGTGTTTGGGCGACCTACAGGTTAAGGTGGGATCCGAACCACCAGAACCTCGGTAAACGTACATAGAAAAATTTCAAAAGGTATCGGCTCAGGGATCGAACCCCATACCTCTAAAGTGACTCGGTGCCCACGTCCGGTATATGCGATGTGCCACATATGCAACATGTGACCTCCCTTGGGACAATTAAGTATCAGAGTAACGTGCGATTTAAAAAAAAATTCTGTAACTTTCATTTCAGTTTTCTGTTATGATTCTGCGAAAGGAAACTAACAATTCTGCATTATTTATCAAGTAATATTATTATATTCATATATATGTATAAAAATCAGTATAATCAATACATTTGAATTTGTTTTGATGCATAAAAGAAGTGAAAAATCCATATAAGAAATAGGAAAACCCATTACACGAGGGGGCTCTTATAATCAGAATTTACAATCAATTATTAAAATGTAACAATCCTAAATCTTCAGAAGTTTCGTTCCAAAGATTACATAACGTATTTAATTCATTTTGATGCAGTTTCAAGGAGTTGAAATTTCAAGGTATAATTATTTTTTTATTCAACATTTGGAACATTACTTTATATTATCTAAAAAGAAATTTTCTTCAAAAATATAATATCTCTTATGAGCTTACTCTAAAGCTGAATAAAATGAAATAATAATATTATTTATGGAAAAAAAACTGTCTTCACCTTTTTTTCATGGCATTATACTATTTTTCAGTATTTTAAACAGTGACAGGGACAATGTTGTGCTTTGCATTCGTAGTAGATACCTGTTTTTCTCAAAATTGTAAAAAATAGATTTGGAATCAGGGGCCTTCTCTGAAAACGTCGTAAAACATTGTGCTTGTCACAGTTACAATATATATTAACCCTTTGAGATTTTCGCAACTGTGTGAAAGCAATATGCCGACGCACGCTTGCTAACACGCCATGCAGCGCATATTGACGCATGCGTGCTGACACGCCATGCGGTGTATATGTGACTTAATTGTTGACACATTCAGTAGCGTAGCCAGGATTTCATAAAGAAAGGGATTTGAAACGTCGAACAGAAAGTACGTTACTACTTACAGGGAAAAATTAGGATAATTTGAGACATAAAATTTATAAATGTCGTATTTACCATCCTTGCGTGGAAAATTGTTTCAAAATCATGAAAATTCTACATTATTACGCACATCCATTGCATTTTTCTAGCATATTTTCAATTATGCAAATTAAACATTTTTTATGAAAAAAGATCTCCTTCGCTCCGCTGGGAATCGAACCACAGGTCTTCCGATTGCTGGTCGGGTGCTCTTACCACTAAGCTACTGGAGAGATCGAAGGAAGATACTTTTTTCAGAGATACGCAAATAAATTAACAAGGAATCTGTATTATCATCGGAGTTGGTAACGATCGATCATGTGAAGATATCTTTCACAACTGTGAAACTGGAAATCAGCACTATCGAGTATCGACCTAAAGTATCTCCTCAAATAAAATAAATTCTTAACGTATTTTTAGAGTAGATGATAATTAAAACCATATTAGAACCAAATCTGTTCTATATGAGGGGCCAGCCATATTCCATGTAGACAGTCATTGGTGGAAGGGGGAGGTGTCGAAAGTCCACGATTGTTCATGAGGCGTGCCGGGGGTTCTAGCCAAAATCCTGCACCTGCGAATTTCTTCTAAGAAAAAAAAATGGGAGAACAGAAAATCTGCACTACTTTTTGTTTGGATTTCATTCCTTGTATCATTAAACTTTTGTTTTCAAGAAAAATCGAGTTTTCAGCCAGTTCACCGCTCCTTTTACCTTCCTTGCTTTCCTATAGCTGACAGTTAAGCTTCTTTGTGAACGTAATAATGGGTTGAAATAGATACTTCAGTGGTAATACATACTTGACATTATTTTTTCAAAAATTCTTCAAGAGGTTTCAATGGGTTCCTATTAGGTACTTTTATACTGAAAATTCTACCAAGTCTACGATCGTTGTTGTAGAAGGTTTTATTAGGTACTTATGTGGTAACCAGAATTAAAAATTAATTACAAACATGTTAGAGACTGTGCCTGTAAGTGGTTGAAATGAGTTTCTAATAGGCACTTTTTTACTGCTAAGTCTACCATGTCTAGAATTGTCTTTCCGAAAGATTCTATGAGGTACTTAACACCTCACCTTTACATGAGGTTACATGAGGTACTTATGTGGTAATCAGAATCAAGAATTGATTACAAAAATGGCAGAGACTGTGTTTCTAAGTGGTTTAAATGGGTTCCTATTAGGCACTTTTTTGCTGAAAATTCTACCAAGTCTAGAATTTTCTTTCTAAAAGGTTCTATTAGTGACTTATGTGGTAAGCAGAATAAAGAATGGCTCGAAAACTTGATTCCGAAAATGTCAGAGACCGTGACTCTAAGTGGTTCAAATGGGTTCGTATTAGGCACTTTTTTACTAAAAATTCTACCAAGTCTACAATCGTCTTTCTAATAGGTTTTATTAGATACTATTAGGTAAAGTGGAAAAAAAATATTCCTACGTTAAAAATTTAGATGAGTTTTAACTCAAATTCAAATTCAAACATTATTTTGTTACTGCAGTACCCTCCCACCTAACGCAATACCACCCATCGCGACTTCCTCTACTCGCTTTGATCCCACTACCGACATCCCTCCACGAAAGGACTTATAGAACCATATAGAAAAAAAGTCTATGTGGAAAAAGTAGGTTATTGTAACGAAAAACTGCTACCAGATGCGTATAGAACCAGCATTTCTATATGGATCTATATGGAATTACCTACAGCCGCCGAGGGTATTTCTATATGTTTCTGGTGGTATATCCTCTTAGCTTTGGAGAATGCCTATTTGGCCCCTGGGTCTATATGGATCTATACGGCATTACCATTAGTAGCTGATGTGGGTATTTATGGGTTTCTGGTGGTATTTTCACTTAGTTTTGGAGATTGCCTCATTGGCCCTTATAGAACCCTGGGTTTATATGGATCTATACGGAATTACTAACAGCCGCTGAGCTGGTTTCTATGAGTTTCTGGTGCTATTTTTACTTGATTCGAAGGAATAGCTCATTGGTCCTCATAGACCCTGGGGTCTATATGGATCTGTACGGAATTACCATAGGTAACTGAGCTGGTTTCTATGGGTTTCTAGTGGTATTTTCACTTAGTTTTGGAGATTGACTCATTGGCCCTTATAGACCGGAATGTACATATAGAACCTGTTAGAATTACTGTTTGGAATTCCATATAGAATACATTTTTGTAAATTTGTATAGAGGTCTGGACATGGCGAGATGTGTTAAGAATCCTGTAAGAAATCTCCATATAGAAACTAGTAAAATTTCTGTTTGGAATTTCATATAGATTGCGTATAAGTAGAATCCATATAGATCCGTATAGAGGTCGGGAAATAGCGAGATGTCTTAAAAATGATGTAAGAAATCTCCATATAGAAACTAGTTGAATTTCTGTTTGGAATTCCATATAGATTACATACTGCTAACATCCATATAGATCCACATAGAGGTCAGGAAATAGAGCAATGTTTGAAAAATCCTGTTCGAAATATACATATAGAACCTAGTAGAATTTCTGTTTGGAATTCAATATAGATTACATATTGGTAACATGCATATCGATCCATATAGAGGTCGAGACATAACGAGATGTCTTAACAATCCTGTAAGAAATCTCCGTAGAGAAACTAGTAGAATTTCTGTTTGGTATTCTATTAAGATTACATATTGGTAAAATCCATATAGATCCGTATAGAGGTCGGGACATAGCGAGATATCTTAAAAATGCTGTAAGGAATCTCCATATAGACACTAGTAGAATCTCTGTTTGGAATTCTATATAGATTACATATTGGTAACATTCATATAGATCCATATAGAGGTCGAGACATAACGAGATGTCTTAAAAATCCTGTAAGAAATCTCCATATAGAAACTAGTAGAATTTCTGTTTGGTATTTCATATAGATTACATATTGGTAATGTCCACATAGATCCGTAAAGAGGTCGGGATATAGGGAGATGTCTTAAAAATCCTGTAAGAAATCTCCATATAGAAACTAGTAGAATTTCTATTTGGAATTCCATATAGAATACATATTGGTCACATCCATATAGATCCGTATAGAGGTCGGGACATAGCGAGATGTCTGAAGAATCCTATTTGGAACATCCGTATAGATACTTACAGAAACAGGGGTTCTTTTTGGAATTACATATAGAAACCATTTCAAGTTCTGTTTGGAATTCCGTATAGAATACAACATTTCAACATCCATATAGATCCGTACAGATTTTCTATGTGGCTAAATCTTCCTAAGTGATACTACCATTTGAAACTACCAGAAACTTATAGAAACTCATAGAAATTCTATATGAATCAATAGGATATTTGAAGGAGGGATATGCGAGAAGAAAAATAGAGAAATAATTTTTATGAAGAGTGCCATATCACATGACAGATTATTATGGTACTAGTGACAATTGCTCGAGTACCGGTTCTCTTTCTAAATTCTTAAGTTTTGGTTACTAGGTCACGTCATTTCTATATCTATAAGTATGTAATAGTTTAATGAAATCAAATGTGATATAGATCTTACTTTGATTCATTTCAGTAAAGTACCTTTTGTAGATAGATAGATAAACGTTTATTTTTCAGCCTGCTGGCCTTAAAAAATTGACTTGCTTAAACTTCCATTTTTACAGAATTTTCTTAAAACTAACCCTTAAAAACTAAGATCCATCCATTCCTTATCTCTAAGCCGCATGCTCTTATCGCCTCGCCTCGCTCGCATGTCCCTACTTTTTCGCATTGCCTCGCTTGCCAACCTCTGTTTTCGCTCCAATTCCTACTACTTATCTACTATTTACAATATTTACATGTTACTTATATCTACTTTCTGTCCGATTTACAATCTTTCCGTCTCCATTCCTTCTCCTTCTTCCTTCTCTTCATCTCCATCTTACCCAACACTCCCTTCACCCATGCTACTGCCCTTTCTTCCCCCTTTTCATGCAACAATACCTCTATGCTTATTTCACTTCATTCCACCTACAAGCACTCCTCCAACCAGTGCTCCACTCTTGCATCCCCCTTTCCACACAGTTCACACATCCTCTTCTCCCGCGAAAGCCAGAACCTATTGAAACCCTCCATGCACCCACACCTCATCCTCGCTATAAGCTCTTGACTTCCTTTATCCCCTTTCTCACATAAATATTGCGCTCTTGCCCTTGGCATAAACCACACATAGTTCCCGTTAAACCTTGACTCTCTTATTCTCTCTTCCCCTTCTGTCTTCTCTCTCTCCATGCCGTTTTGCTTAACCGAGTCATAAACCTTCCTTCCTGCCTCGTGCATCCTTCTCACTTCATCCATCTGCAGTCCATTCATTCTAAAATACCTTTCCCTCTCAGCCTCCATCTTCCCTCCTGCTCTCCTGTTCTCCTTCTCCCACCAACACTACCTAACCAGCCTACTTTTCCCCTCTTCCAAAAATTTCTCCACGTATTTACACGCCCTGTTCCCTGCTAGAATCCCTACACTCGTTCTCCCCGTCTCCCTCCTGACAATATACTTAGGCGTGTTCCTTGACAACCCCAGGGTCCACTTTACATACCTCTCCTGCGTTCTATTTACCTCTTCACTTTCCTACCACCCCCACACCTCCACTCCATACAATAGCACACTCATCACTAGCGAATCAAACAGTTTCGTTCTCCGTCCAAAATCATCTGCGAATGCTTCTTTCCCAACCACCACACCTTCCTCATCACCACATCTGCCCTCCTCACTCTCTATTTTATGTGACCATCCATTCCCCCATTCCTCCGAAACGCGAAGCCCAAATACACAAGCTCTTTCACCTCCTGCACCTCCTTTCCCTTCCACTTCCACTCTCCTCCCTTATCCCTTGCTCCTCCTCTTCTGAACACCATAACCTTGGAGTTTTCTGCATTCAGCTCTAACCCCTTCTTATCCAGGTATTTTCTCAACCCCTTCATCATCTCCTTTGAGGCCTCCTCGCTATTTGCCAACAACACTATGTCATCTGCATACGATAGTGACCAAATTCTAACACCTTCTATCCTGACTACTCCTACCACCCCAGCCTCTAGGTTACTTTCCATATCCGCAATTAAAATCGCCAAAAACGTTGGGCTAAGTGGACACCCTTGCCTTAACCCCCTATCCATCCAGAATCCCTCCGAAATCCCCTCCCCTCATCTTACCTCGTCTTTGGTCTCTTCATATATCTCCCTTACCCTCTCAATTAGGCCTCTTTCTACTCCCCTATCTTCCATCGCCTCCCGCAACCTCCCCCTAACCACTGACGGAAACGCGCCTTTGAGATCCACAAAAACCGCGTACACTTCCGACCCCTTCTTCGCTAATTCTCTATCTACCACGTGCTGCAGAATGTAGATATTGTCGATAGTACTCCCACCCGCCCTAAATCCCGCCTGCGTCTCCGGCAATATTCCTGTCCCCTCGACATCCTTCCGCAGTCTCTCTGCCACCACCATCGTGTATACTTTATACGCTGTATTCATTAGCGGGATCCCTCTATAATTTTCCTGTCCATATCTATCTCCTTTCTTATACAGTGACACTATTAACCCTTCTCTCCACCCTTCTCGGTATCCCTTGCCCCTCCATACTTTCTTCACTACCACCTTCAGCCTCTCCTTAACCTCTTGTGTACTAAACAGCCATGCTTCATTCTCTACCCCATTCCTCACTCCCTATCTTCTCGCTGACCCCCACCCTACGCTTCCACGGCTTCACCATTCCTTTCTTCTTCTTTCTGAATACCTTCTTTTGCACACATACTTTCACCTTCTCTTTCAGATCCTCCCATATCTCTGCCACCGACTCCCCTCCAAAGCGTACCTTTCCTAGCTCCTCCTGGTACCTCTCTATCGCCTCCCTCGTCTAGGTCGCCCTGTCCCCTATCGAGACTTCTTCCCCACCTTGTCTTCCGCCACCCTCACCTCTTATCCAGCCCAGCAGGTCTTACACCCTTTCTTTAATCCTTTCCATCCCCTCCTTATTGTACACTGTCACAAACTGACACGTTATGCCTCCTATTTTTATTTCCCTCATTTTCACTCCCTCCCCCTCTTCCTCTCCATGAACTTTTTCCTCTAATCCATCTCTTACTCCGGTTATGATTCCCCCACTGGCCCTTCCTTTCTTCTTCACTCTGACCGCCTCTTGGAGTCTCCACCTATACCCCCTTGGCAGCTTTGGCTCTATTCTATCCCATTCCATTCTTTCTACCCACGTCTCTACCAGTCCCACAACATCAAATTCCTGGATATACCGCCAGAACTCCTCGTCCATCTTCTTTACCCCTGCTACGTTCCAGTACAGCACCTTCACTACTCCTCTACCCTGCGTTACCCCCACCCCCTACTTCCTACAAAACAAATTCCCCTGCACTTCCTTCAACACCTCTTTCTCCTCATCCCACACCCACATTTTCTCGTCTATTTTTATTTTCCGATATCCTACCTTCGCCGATCTCCCTTCACTCCTCTCCCTTCTAGCCCTGTCGTTCAGCATTCCCTGCACATCCCTTTCCTTTCTCGTTAAGTCGTGATCGATGAAAACTCCCTTATCCTTTATCCTACGCTTATTTCGCATTACCCCCAACTTTTCTTCCCAGCTCTCCATCTCCACAACCGCCACTTCCTTGTCCTTTCTCCCCTCCAACTTAACTTTCCCTACCCTACCTTTAGCCTACCCTATGCTCTGTAGCAGCGCTTCCACACCCTCTCTTTCTTCCCCGCTCTTTAGCTTCAACCCTTTTACCACAATATTACTCCTCCTGTCTGCCTTTTCTTTTCTCTCCATTCTCAACTCTATTGCCCTCAACCTTTCCCTACTTGGCCTCTCCTCTTTCTCACTCCTACGCTCTCCCACTTTCTCTTCTATCATATTTTCTACCCTCTCCCAAATACCTTTAATCTAGCTCCCCCCACCTCCGTCTCCTACTTCCATTTCCGTCCTGCTCTCCATCTTCTGAAGCCTTTTTTCCGTCCTTTCCTCCCACCCCCTAATTTCCTCTTCCATCTGCTTTATTTTAACTTCTTTTTTTCCCTTTCCCTCTCTAACCCCTCTGTTCTCTCCTTCAGCTCTTTCATCTCCTTCTCCCATTCCTCATCTCTAATTCTCAGGTCCTCCCTCATGCCTTCCATCTGCTCCTTAGTCCCCCTTACGTTGTTCCTCAGCCCCCTAATTTAGCCTATCAGCATACCGAGAGCCTCCTTCTCCACATTTCCCTCCATTTGGGGGGGGGGGGGTTACCTACTTGTTTTCACGCTTTTCTTAAAAGGACTCTCTACCACGCTTTTGTTCGGGCTCTCTTGGCTGTCTCTCTTCCTCTTCAAGAGATCCTCCCCGTCACTTGCGCTCGACGTTCTCTCCCTCGCCTTCTCTCTTCCTTCGTTCCCGCCGTCCCGCTTTCTCCCTCTCCCTGACGCGCCACTAGACACCGAGCTACGTACTGTTGGCCGCCGTGGCACGTGGAAAATTTCCTCCCCGTCAACGTCACTACCAGTACTCTCTCTGCCCACCTTCCGCTCTGCCGCCGGTAACTGGGACCTCTCATGCAGTACCCTCCGCAACCGCCAGCTGTCTTTGCAGAATGCTGTCTCTATTGCCGCCAAATTTTTCCTTTATTTCCCTTTTTTCCTTTTTTCAATTCCTCACAGCCCTTGCAGATACCCCTTTCTCTCACTTACCCCCCCCCCCAATTTTCGAACCCCGCCCTTGACCCTCGAAGGCCCAAGAATCCTGATCACAAATTCCCCCGATTCCTTGCTAACCTAACCTCACTTTCTCAATTTACTTAAATCCCACCTCACACCTACGCTCAAGATTACTTTTTATCTCCCGAATTCACCCCGCACAACCCTACTCACCTCCTCGACTTTTACCCTCACACTCCACTCTCACCTACCACACAAATTCCGTAAATCCTCACCACCTGACACTAACCACGTTCTCACTTCCGCCACCAACATGCAAGTCACGCAAGCGCAATAGCATTGCATTATCACCGTCAGTTCACGAGTTCGCGCCATTCTTGACTGCAACTGTCTGCAAATTGTTATTTTTTTTTTATTCCGTCTATACGATTTCCACATTTTTCCTAATAACTTCTTGCAGAATTGGCTCAATGATTTCGCTTAGAGCTGATTTTTAGTGAAACGACAATGTGTTTTTTCGTTTAAGATAAAATGAAGGTTTGCAGTACAAAACTAGATTTTTGTATTGACTTTTCGTATTGAAAATTCTTTAGAAATCAAGTGCATGTTGTCAAAGGATTTGTTCGAAATTTAGTTTTCATTGTAGTAATGAAAAAAATTAGTAATTCAAAACCAGATACCTGACTCTCAGTATACATGTACTCCTGACTTCTTTCTTTACATGCCTAACCTCTTATATTTCTTTAAACCTTTTTGTGACCATATTCTTCTTCTTAAAAGTTTGTACTTACGGTAAAATAATATACTTCTTTTTTTCAAAGGGAAAGCTCTTAAATGAACTATATTTGCTACGCTGTTCATACCAAAGTACATTTTCTACCAAAAGTCACTTTCATAACATTTATAACTGTTAGAGTCTGATACCGCCACACTAATTCTTCATTTTCCCGAAACAGAAAAAGTTTTTTCTATGAAAACTTTTTCATTCTTATTCAGCCTCCCCATGTGTCGGGAGTTAGCTTTTATTATCTACAAAAAAAATCACATCAAGTGTTCAAAATTTCCCCCTTTGACTTCAATACATTTTCGAAGTCGCTTCCGATGATTGCCGGCAATGCTCGCACACTCTTCTCCCGTGATTGTGCCCAAGCGCGGATGAGAGCCGTTTTAAGAGCATCTACGGCGGCGTAACGTCTTCCTGAGATTTTTTGCTCCAAGATGGACCACACCGAATAGTCCATTGGGTTCAGGTCCGGTGAGTTTGGTGGCCAAACGTCCTTGCCCAAAAAACCGGGAAACAGCTCTTCGCAAACAGCAATCGTGGATCGAGCTGAATGTGCCGGTGCCCAAACTTGTTGAAGCACAAATCCATTCGGGCCGAAGTGCTGCGTCGCCCATGGCTCCAGAACTTTGCGGAGGATTCGCTGTTGATAGATCGCAGCGTTGATTTTGACATTTCTGTCGATGAAAATCAACGGCGTCTTCCCTGTGGCACAGATTCCGGCCCAAACCATAACGGAGGCAGGAAAATGGCTTCGACCGATAGTTTTCGCTTCCGCGGTCTTCTGATGGCCCTTCTTGAGCAGCTGGCGACGATTTTGGCGGTTATGAAGAGGTTCGACGGTGAAAATCTTCTCATCCGTGAAGAGGACTTTTGACAAGCGAGCACTACCGATCAGGCGAATCATTTGGCTAGCTTTCTCGTGTCGCTTTGCCTTCATCGTATCGTTAAGCAAATGGAGGCGAGCGGTCTTGTAGCTTTGCAGCCCTAAATTTCCTCTGACGATATTCCAAGAACTATCCACACTGATACGAAGCTCTTTTGCCAATTTCCTGATCGAACGCTCGGGGTTTCGTTGGAAACGACAACGGACCTTCTGCGCATTCACGGGGGTCGTTACGGTTTGACAGCGTCGTAGACGGTTTGCTTTTTAAAACCAGTTGTCCGGACGATATCTGCCGTCCTCATTCTGGACTTGTACAGCTCGATAGCAGTCATGCGTCCATTTTTACGATCCATAGCACACACGTAAAAAAAGCAAGAAACAAAAGGAACAAAGTTTATGTACAAAATTACATGGGGAATTCAATTAAACCATCGGAATAAACAAAAATTCATAATGACGAGGAAAAATAATGGCTACAAAAAAAGTAAGGGAACTTTTTGAACACCCTGTAGTATCTGAGAGCTATTCGTACCGAAATTTCGGTACAGATAACCCAAAATAGTACCTGACAGCCATTCGTTCCGAAATTTCGGTGGAAATAGCCAAAGTCGCAGTTTGGAGATATTTGTACTGAAATTTCGGTACACGTAGGCACTTCCATTTTAACAGCCTCCAGCCAAACATGCAAGCTCTAGGTGTGTACGCGCACTGCTGTTATTTCCCCAAAGGTCGGTGAGAGCGCATGACGTCACACCCAGAGAGCAGAATGTCTGCATATTTTTTTAACTACCCACATACGGTAGTGAGAAAGTGAGAGTAACCACTTCCACAGGAAGCACAACTATCAGTTTAGTGGCGCATCTGCGGCCCATTTCGGGTAGCTACTTCCCGAATCGCACCACCTTATGCTCACGTACACGCGACGCACGTAGGCGCAACTCGTTGAACGACATCTCGATTGTCGAAAGGGAACTGCCCGAACTCGCTCCATGAATTTGAGAAACGCAGGGGATTTAATTTTCACGAGAGTAAAAGTCCATTGTAAAATGTATAGTGTATATAGTTAAAAAATGGTCGTAAGGACAGCCGCAGGATTTCGCCGGGAGCGGGTGCTAATCTGAAAAATTGCACCCCGTCCCAGCGAATCGCGGTAAAATTTCAGCTGTAACCACGTCTCACGACCGTGAGATAGGTGGTTACAGTCTGCGGCGAATTCAATACGATGATCCGGCAAAAGTCTCGCGCACCTTGAGGACACAGAGCGACCCCAGGAAGACCGCCTTCTGCATTTTCCACACAGGGATGCTTTTCAGGCTATTAACCAGTGAAACTTTGGCACCTCTAAGAGCGCCGATGATTGAGACGATTAGCTTAACAGAATATTCCGGTTATGACCGTCGCAACTCCCTTATGAGATCTTCATACCTCTCTTTCTTTTCTTTCTCCTTGGCTGTGACGTTTTTGTCAGGTGGTGCCGAAAATTCTATAACGAACATGGTTCGTTTCCCGAAGTCTAGGAGAACTATGTCAGGCCTCGAATGCGCAACAGAAACAATTGTCCAGAATATCAAGTTCCAGTATATACGGCACTTCTCATTTTCGACAATTAACCCTATTTCTCTAGGAGCGTTTAGCGGAGAGGTATTTTGGCTAATTCCGTAAGAGTGACAGAGATGGCAATAAAACGCTCTTAGTGCCGCATTGTGCCTTTGGATGTAGGTCGTTCCCACATGAGTTGGACAACTAGATAGTATGTGTCCTAGATGCTCGGGGTGTGCATGACACGCTCTGCAGCTATCATCGGGAATATCTTGGCTCAAAATGTGGCGACGATATGCTAGACTGGAAATGACACCGTCTTGACATGCCAAAATGAAACCCTCCGTGCCCGACTTTAATACGGATGATATAAGGAAAGCAAACGTTAGATCATACGACATCAACTGATCTTCAACATTTCTGTGGAAGATGCCGCCCATCCTCTTGTCGAGGAGCTCTTCGCGGAAGTTTTTCTGCTGTGCTTTCTTAATCCGGGTCTTCAGGAGTGAGTATTCAAAATGGATAAGATTTGATGCATTTTGCTCACCCCTGATATTGAAATCAAGGCCCAGTGTTTCAGCAGCCTCCTCCGCTGCTTTGTACAGAAACGCCCCTTTGCCTATCTTTTTGTGCTTCCTGGACATTTTGAGAAGAGGGTCTTGTCCATTTGCAACTATATTTGTTGTACCCATAATAATCCTATTGTGAAGACATTCAAGATTTAGTATTCCGCTACCACCTAGGCGGCGTGAAATGTAAAGTCGCGGAACAGAAGACATAAGGTGCATGCTTTTGCTCATGTGCAAAACCTTTCGCGTCCCGATATCAAGGGACCTGAGCTCGTCCTTCGTCCATGGAACCAATCCAAATGAATAGAGTACTACCCGGACGGCAAGCGTGTTCGTTGCAGATACTTTGTTCTTACCCGAGAGTTCGGAAGACCAAATATGCCGGATGAGACGTTTGTATCTGCCACGGAGAGTATCCTTTATAGATGTCACGTCCTGAATGCGGTTCTGTCGTATTTCTCTAACCCGAACTCCATTCCAATCTCTTGAGTGTACCCTTTGACAATTTTTAGAGCTAGATGTGGTTTCTCTTTTGTTTTTAGATTGTCCATGAAAAATACATGAGTGACCTTATGCTTTCGATCTGCAGGTTTGCCAAAGAGATACCCTTCGGAATGGCGAAGTGCAAGAGACAGTGCCAATAATGTGAGGCAAAAGAGAAGAGGGTTCATGGTGTCGCCCTGAAACACACCTCTCTGAAAGGTGACACTGTTAGTGATCACACGATGTTTTCCAGATGAGATAGTTAATCTGGTTTTCCAAAGCGGCATTAATCTCTCTATGCACCTCACGAAATGTGGATGAACCTTCAAGCTTTCCAACAAACAGATGATAAGTCTATGGGAGGTTGAATCGAAAGTTTTCCGGTAATCAATCTAGGCCATCGATAGGAATCGCTGATAGGATAATGCGTCTTTACAAACACATCTATCGATGAGCAGGCTCTCCCGACATCCTGCTACACCTTTCTTTGAGTCACGTTGTTCATACATCTCTCGTCACACAGGTCCAATTGTCCGGACAATCCTATAATTTAGGATAGCTGTAAAGATCTCATACAGTATGTTCAGACAAGTTATTGGCCTGTAATTCTTAGGGTCAGCTAAGTTGCCCATCTTCGGCAGGAGCACTGTGCACCCTTCCACCAACCACTCTGGTATAGGCTCTTCCGACTTTAGATATGAGGTGAAAATTCGGGCCAGATGCTGGTGGGTTGAAGGAAAGTTCTTCCACCAGAAGGTTTTGACACCATCTGGACCCGGAGCGGGACAGTTCTTCTTGCCTCTTAATACGTTTTTTACCTTCTGGGTAGTGATAGGTGGGCATTCCTCCTCAGCTGTTATGAGGGCATCGCCCTCATATGCGCTCGCGCGAGCGCGCGCGCGCGTGTGTGTGTGTGTGTGTCAGAAAAACTACACAGGATCCTTTGCAGATTCCTGTACAGGAATGTTCATGTGGCACAGAAGTAGCACAGGATCCTTCATAGATATTTGTTTGAGTGTCCCACCTGCTTAGGAACCTGTGCAGGGTTCTCCCTAGGGAATTTCTTGCAGCAATATCCACGATAATGCAGTGCCTGCGTACGTTCCTGTGCAGAAGCCTCCAAAGGAACCTGTCAGGTTCCTGTACAGGAATTTTCGGCTGTGTACAAGCAAGCTGTAATTTCCGGGAATCACTAAAAATAATAGTTCATGATTCATCATTTCGGTTAAAACTTAATTTCTTTGTTCGAAAAGTTAACTATTTTTTTGAAAATTAAGCTATACAAGGGTAGGTAGGAAATTGATTTTTTTTTTAAATTGAAGATTCAATTATGTGATTGAAAATTCATTTCTTTTGGGGAACGTTAATGCTATTGCTTCAAGATTTAAATACTTGGTTCAAAATGTATGTACTGTGTTGATCATTCGTCTTTTTTGTCATAAATTCAATCTTTTTCGTTAAAAATGCAACATTTCAGTTTAAAACTAATCTGTTTTAGTTGAGGATTAAACATTTTAGTTGAAAATGCGTATATTTTCATTCACATCAACTTTTATAAGGCCATTTTGCAAGACGGTGGAGAAATTGTCTAATGAAGATTTCGAAAAGTTAATATAGTGAAAATTAGCTGGAGTTCGTTTCTTACCTTCAAGGGAACCCTCAAGAATACATCCCTGAAGCGGCCGAGCTGAAATTTTAAATTTACTATTTTTTTCTCAATTTAGGAGTCCAAAAACCGCATAGGAAGGACCATTTCTGTCACTCCTTTTTTAAATGGTGGAAAAGACTAGAAATTATGAATTGTGGTATTTACCTAAGTCTGATGTTACTAGTCTCAACGGCAAGTAAAAATATTTATTTTAATTGCATTATTCTGTAATTTTTCACGAATTGGTTGAAAAGTGCGATGTTAGCTGACATTTTTTAAAATTTAGAGTGAAATTTGGGAAATAAAAATGACAACCACTGGCAAAATATACAATAGCATTTCTTTCTGAACAATAGTGATGGGTAATTTATTTTGAATTTTTATTTGAAGAATACTTCAGAAGGTTTTCAAATAGTGTAACAGGAATGACGGCTGCGTGACAGGAATGAAGGGGTGTCTGACAAGAATGATGGTGACTGAACTCATGAGGGAGCACATGGTTTTTTTTTTAAAGCGCTCTATTCGCGATTCAGTAGAGATAACCAATACCTCAAAATTACTTTTTTCTTCTTTTTAATTGAAAAATAAAAAAGTTATGCAACTCTTTATGTATCAAAATCAGATTTTTTGTGGACGCACTGCTCCTTTGACAAAGGTTTTCTCGGAGACGGATACTTCTTTCAAGATGTTAGTTTCACGGATCGATAAAGCCTAACAGTACCTCGAACCGATTTCGCATTTCTTCGTTTAAAATTAATTGTGTGAAAGTTCTACAGTTTCTCCTATAAAATTCGGGTTTTGGCACTTACGCCCCGCAGTGGACCTTTTTTGAAATTCTGTCTCAAAATCGTAGAATTTTAGATCGGAATGACCTAGAGGGATTAATTTTTTTTAATTAAAGAAAAAACCGTTTCTAATATAGAAAAATTATAAAGGAAGTCAAAAAAAAAAATTTGACCTTGAAAATCTGTGTTGAAGATGGAATTTTCGGGGAAAAAAATCGTTTATTGAATACGAAAAACGCCAACATTCTACATTTTATGTGCTATACATGTTTTTATATAGACTTTTGCATGCCCAATCCGAATCTGACATGTAAATCGTTGTAAGACAAAATCCAAAATGGCGGATCCAATATGGCGGGCCAAAATTGTAAAAGGAAACCGATTTGACTAAAATTTACTACGAGTTTTTTTCTGGTCGCTGATTTCGAATGCAGGGTCGAAATTGAAAAATTCAAAATAGCGGATAAAATATGGCGGACCAACATTGTAAAAGGAAACCGATTTGATCAAAGAATGATATTCGGGGGTTTTTCGGTTCGCTGATTTTAAATCGGAGGTCAAAATTAAAAAATCAAAATGGCAGATCAAATATGGCGGGCCAAAATTGCAAAAGAAACCGATTCGACTAAAATTTGCTACAAGGGGGTTTTTCGGGTCGCTGACTTCAAATCCGGGGTCAAAATTGAAAATTTCGAAATGACGGATCCAATATGGTGGACCAAAATTACAGATAAAAATTTCTTTGACTTAAAATAGCCTATCGGAGCGTTTGTGGATGGCTGATTTAAAATCCAAAGTCAAAATTCCAGAATTGAAAAAGCAGTCAAATCTGTTTTTTCGCACAATTTTGATCCATAATTTTGAATTTTTCAATGTTGATCCCGGAGTTGAAATCAGCGACCCGAAAAAACCCTTGTAGCAAATTTTAGTCACATCGGTTTCCTTTTACAATTTTGGTCCGCCATATTGGATCCGCCATCTTGAATTTTTCGATTTTGACCTTGGACTTGTAATCAGCGACCTGAAAAACCATCTTGTAGCGAATTTCAGTCAAATCGGTATCGTTTTACAATTTTAGTCTGCCATATTGGATCCGCCATTTTGGCATAATTTTTTTGTTTGGCTTTCTCTATAATTTTTCTTTATTCGGAACGGTTTTTTCTTTAATTTAAAAAAAAAATATCCCTCTAGGTCATTCCGATCCAAAGTTCTACGATTTTGAAACAGAATTTCAAAGAAGGTCCACTGTGCGCCGGTATGCAGTGTGACCCTTCAATTATTTTCACCTCGTGGACGCTAGGTGGCCTGGTTACCACGTTTTCACTTTCTTCCTAATCCTTCCGCTTCCCCTTCACCAATGCCATATATATATAGAAACACTGACTGACTGCGCTCCCCACCTGTATTATAAACTAGAGAAGTAAGTGAAAACGTAATTCCTGATACCCAAAATCAGACCCTGTCACGTGACAGGACTGACTGTGACAGGACTGACGTTTTCGCCTTTCACTGCAAGTTAGGCACAGCCATCTTAATCGTTTGAACCCCTTCTGAGACCCAGGTCGTATTCATGCATCAAGGACGCATTGTCTACCCATCACTTTATAATCATTTTTATTAGTTACTAGTGGAAACAGCAAGTGACAGGACTGACGAAGAATAAAGGTATGCATCGATTTCGCACTCATTATCACTTAGTTTATCGCAAAAATAAAATAATTCACTCACCAATGACTTTCCTTCAGGGTAACTCGAGCCTCACTAAAGAGAGGTGATGCAGCAGAGCACTCTTACGGCCTATTTTACAACCGCTAAGCGGTATTTCGAAGTGGTCGCTCGCCCTATTCAATTTCCTGCGGACAAGACTTCTGAGTCTAATTACAATAAATCAAAAGTAAAGAAATCCTTTTTTTTGTAGAATTTGGGAGAGGGATACTGTAGCATATTATGGCATATCAGAAAGATTGAAAGGTTCAGTGGTTCTAGTAAATATGTATGCATGAAGTTCACTTTTCACCCCTTGGGAAACGTGACAGGACTGACGATGGGGCCATACTTCATGAAATAAATCGAAAATATTCTGAACAGCGATTAAAAAACATGTGAGACTTAATGAAGTATCATGAGTACAATAGCGGTCAAAAAACATTTTTTTAATTCAAGCCATATATACATAGATTAATGGCTCGGGGACACGATTTGTCCGCCGTCTTGCAAAATGGCCATAAATTTAAAATTTAAATCTTTTCGGTTGAGTTATTAACTTTCAGGTACATTTTTCATTGAAAATGAATCTTCTTGAACGATCATTAATTTCTTTTAACTGTAAATGTAAACGATCTACTTTTGGAAGAAAATGTATCTTTTTTAGTTGAAACTTCAAATATTTGGTTGGAAATTGGTGTACTTTCTCAAGAATTCGTCTTTTTGGTAGGAAATTAATCTTCTCGATTAAAAATTTAACTGTTTTTGATTTTCAATAAAAGTAGTTTTTAGTTGACATATTAAACAATACATTTTTTGTTGAAATTTCGTTTTTTCAAATTAAAAATTCAACCAGCTTGTTGAAAATTTGTTTTCAGTTGGTTAAAAATTAATTTTTTAACTAAAAATTCAACAATTTGGTTGAAAATTGAACTTTTTGGTTGCAAATTTGTGTAATTTTGGGAGCATTCGACTTCTCTGGTCGAAAAATAATCTTTTTGGTTGAAAATCCAACTATATGGTTACAAAAGTATGCATTTTAGTGAGAATGTAACTTCTTTGTTGAAAATTCGTTCTTTCTTAGTTAAGAATGCATATTTTTGAGCCAAAAATTGGTCTTTTTGACTTGAAAATCGTATAGTTTGGTAGAAAATTCAACTGTTTAGTCATTTTTAGTTTTTATTTTGGTAGTAAATGAATCTTTGTTGAAACAAATGCAACTTTTTGGTTGAAAATGAATCTGTTTTAGTTGAAGATCGAACTATTTTGTTGAAAATTTATATTTTTGATTCAGTTCAACTGTTTTTGTTTTAAAATGAAAAACTTTTCTTGGCAGTAAAATCTAACAAATCCTCTCTTACCCCAAATCGTCTCACATAATTTTTGGATAACCGTCAAATTAACAACAACAAAATTTTGGCAAGAATATGTAAAATGGGTGAGGGAGAGGTTCAAAGTTATGTGCTCTAAGAAAGGGGGATACGTGGTTCAAAATTTCAGCACAAGAGTTTACTTAATTTATGTACAGCCCCTTCACGGAGAGAAAAATGTAGGCATTAGCGCGTGAACATTTGTCACGCATTAATTCTAAGAGTGCGAGCAAGATTTCCAAGAGCCTCCACGGACTTTCTCGGTGAGTCTCCTTGCGAACATTTAGTGGTGTGAACGTGTCAACAGGCAGACGGCGTGGTCTAAAAGCAAATCGCAAGGAGACTCACCGAGAAAGTCCGTGGAAGCTCTTGGAAATAAAACAAGAGACGCCTGCGATATGCGCCTGTTGAATAGTCCATGCGTTAGCGCCTTGAACTCTCTTGCGCTAAACCCCGGATTTTTTTATCCGTGTTGCTTGATATGCATCAAACAAAAAAAACATTTTCGTAATGAAAATTACCTGAGTTTTCAAAAATTTCATTTTTTTCTCATTTAAAAAAATTATAACTTGAAAGTTATATTTTTGATCAGCATGTTTGACTCTATTGTGACACCGTCGGATGATTTCTCATTGTAAAAAATTAATAGCGATTTTCATTTGTAATATTTTGTAAGAAATTTGCAAGAATTTTAGGCGCGAGTCCAATTGAATATGAGCCCTTTGAACATACCCAGATAGCACAACAGTTTGCGACAAACTTGCCTCAACCTTGCGATGCAAGGTTGAGGCAGCTTGCATCGCAAGGTTCAGGCAATCTTCCAGCAAATAAGAAAATGTCCGCCATGCGGCAATATTGCGAAGCAAGATTGAGGGAATATTGCCTGGGAAAGTTTCTGAAAGCTTGATAAACAATATTGAGGGAATATTTGTGGCAATGTGCTTCGAATATTGCCTGGGAAAGTTGCTGAAAGCTTGATGAACAATATTGAGGGAACATTTTCTGGGAATGTGCCTCGAAGATTGTGCATCATTATTCCGGGAATATTTCCTAAAAATGTTCCTGGAAGGTTTTGCAAAATTGTTTCTTATCTCTATGTAGTAAATTGATAGGTCAGTGAGAACAAATTAATTAAATTTCGATATAATATTTATTGTTATTGAGCAATCAACAGGATTATGTGTTTACCTATTTTTTTATACAAGTGTCACATATATTGTGCCCGTTCTTATGGAAGTTATATAAAAACACTTAATAATTATAAGTAATAATAGCAGTGTGGTTATTAATATGTCGAAAAAATCCGTCACATTTGAAGCATTCAGTAAGAGCGGAAAATTGAATGTTTGAAATATCAAAAGGTATACACTGAAAATGGTGCTCTGTTCTAACTTGAATTTTAAACAATATAATAGAGATTCTGATTAATTGAGACGAATTTTTTGAAAGGGCGAGATGGCATTGCGCTCGAGCCAAAAGAATCTATGTTATGATATCAATCTCAAGTTTGTCTACTATTAATTGAAAAATTAAAAGAAACTTTGTTTTAATCCTTTTTTTTTAAATCTTCAACACATATCATAATTTTTAGTATTGAGATTGAATCAACCAATAGAAGTTGAGAGTTTTCTTCCGTTTTGTTGCCTACAGTGGCTACATGTGTGTCGAGTTTCGCGGGGAATCGGCAGTTTCGACGTTAGAAGATTTGGAGAATTGTGCTTGTACAATTGCTTCTTTTGTTTATTCCACGCTTAATCTTTATAATTTACCTCAATTTTTACCATTTTGACTATAATAATGATCTTAGACGCGTGTGAAATTTGTGTTAATGTCTCTCGCTAAAATTGTGAGAAGTTGGCCTAACTTCTATCACGAGAATGATATAAATTGTCAGCCGCAATTTTTTGGTGGTTAGAAAACATGGATTTTAACGATTTTCCAACAACGCAAGTTTGCGAGAAAAATGACGATTTTGAAGGAATTGTACATGATTGTACAGAGAAACTGACATCGCCCGAAAGATGTAAGTTTTTGATTATTCTGAGACTTGTTTATTGCTTTAAATATTTTTTTAGTACTTTAATTTTAATTTCTGACTTTTTTAATACGACTTATTTGTATCATATTATCATTTAGATCGGAGGTATCTTTCGGTATCGATAGTCGACACAATATGGGAAAACAGGCTAATATTCATGTAGTTAATAAGAATCTGTATGGCCAAGATGGAAATAGAACTCCTGTTCCTTTTGGTGCCCTGGATAAAAGAATGGTAATTGTCAAAAAATAATTTGTTTGCACTAAAAAACTCTAA
>CAKNXH010057778.1:57856-74509 GCA_932178445.1 Andricus quercusramuli
CGAGTAGCTGTCAAACGTGCGGTAAATCACTGAATGAATGCATAGGACATTTTGGATATATAGACCTAGAATTGCCAGTATTCCACATTGGTTACTTCATGTCAATCATCGGCATTCTACAGTCCATTTGCAAAGTGAAATCTCGTGTTCTTCGATTTAATTTAACCTAGATTTAAGATTAAAACTTCAGTTATATCTTCCTAATGTTTACAGAAATGCGCCTCCGCCTTGTTAACAAAATATCTCAGAATGTCTTACTTACCCCGCGTATTGAATCCTAATTTAGATTACTTAAGTCGAAAAGCTATACGAAAACAAATTCTCGAAAAAGCCAAGAAAACTTCAATTTGTCCCCACTGTGGAGAACAAAACGGGACTGCCAAAAAAGGCAGACTTGCTTAAAATTGTACACGAAAAATGCAAGGGCAAAAAAGCACTGATGTAGTTTTGCAAGGAAAATTGTCCGAGTACAGAAACGTAAGACTATAATATGAAATATAATTATATTTTATAAAAGAGAGTCCTCTCGAATGTACCTGAAAGTCAGCATCGTTGTTAAGTAACTGAGCTTCGAGTCAGAATTTTATATGGAAAAAGTAATGTTAATTTAAAATCGTTCAATGTTGACGGCTTCAATTTTAAAAATAGAACTGTCAAGTGTCTATTATGTATAAATCTTCAATTTCGAAACGTTAGGAATTTTTTAATTTACTTTTATATCGCTTATTTGAAGCTCGCCAGCAAGTCAATTATTTTACTCCGATCAACTTTTTCTTAAATAACTTTACTCACTTTCAAGAAAACAATTTATTCCATTTCCTGTCGATGCAAATAATTTAGTATCTCAAGGTTTACAAAATAACGGTTATAACTAATATTTGTATTTTACTGCCTTTAAGAATGAACAATTTTAAATTGACAACTTTCATGCAATATTGTGCCTAAAATATTTAATACATGAAGCTCATCACAATTGAGGCTATGGATCAAATAAGTGGACATAGATTCTTTTGGCTCGAGCGCAATGCCGTCTCGCCCTTTCAAAAAATTCGTCTCAATTAATCAGAATCTCAATTATATTGTTTAAAATTCAAGTTAGAACAGAGCACCATTTTCAGTGTATACCTTTCGATATTTCAAACATTCAATTTTCCGCTGTTACTGAATGCTTCAAATGTGACGGATTTTTTCGACATATATTAATAACCACACTGCTCCCTGGCGGACCGGCCGAACGCAAACATTACGCTACAGCGTAACGGTAAAGTAATAGTAAAGTAATGCTAAAGTAATATGGCATTATAATTAATAAAGGAAACAAAATTAATATGTAAATTTTTGCAAATATAATAAAACGTTAAAATTTACATTAAATGGTCATGCCGTAATTGCAACAAGTTGCTTTCTCAGCGTTAAAAAATAAAAAAACAAAGTGGCTGTCATTCAAGTCGGGTACCTGCAGACTGGCAACCCACTTAAAGCCACGTTAGCGGGTTGCCAATATGCAGGGGCCTGACTGCAATGACGGTCACTATGTTTTTTTATTTTTTAATGCTGCAAAAGCAACTTGTTGCAATTGCGGCATGACCGTTGAACGTAAATTTCAACGTTTTATTATAATTGCAACAGTTTACATATTAATTTTGTTTCCTTTATTAATTATAATGCCATATTACTTTACCATTACTTTAGCATTACTTTACCGTTACGCTGTAGCGTAATGTTTGCGTTCGGCCGGTCCGCCAGGGCTATTATTACTTATAATTATTAAGTGTTTTTATATAACTTCCATAAGAACGGGCACAATATATGTGACACTTGTATAAAAAAATAGGTAAACACATAATCCTGTTGATTGCTCAATAACAATAAATATTATATCGAAATTTAATTAATTTGTTCTCATTGACCTTTCAATTTACTACATAGAGATAAGAAAAAATTTTGCAAAACCTTCCAGGAACATTTTTAGGAAATATTCCCTGAATAATTATGCACAATCTTCGAGGCACATTCCCAGAAAATGTTGTTTATCAAGCTTTCAGAAACTTTCCCAGGCAATATTCCCTCAATCTTGCTTCGCAATATTGCCGCATGGCGGACATTTTCTTATTTGCTGGAAGATTTCCTGAACCTTGCGATGCAAGCTTCCGAACCTTGCATCGCAAGGTTGAGGCAAGTTTGTCGCAAACTGTTGTGCTACCTGGGTAAAATCCTGTGAAAGAAGGAATATCATCTCAACAACAAAAATTATAAAAATTTGAGATGTATTTTAAAACCTGTACAACATAAAGATTTTGCAGAGAAAATATCGGAAGATCGGGAAGAATGTAACAACATAACCTGCAAACTGTCAAAATTGCACAAACATTTTTAGATGATTTTAGCGCGAATTGCACTTTCCTCTTCTGTAATTATATTATTTATCTCTGTGAGATTTAATTCAACTAGACCCACTTAAAATGCGATTACACTATTTTATAAAAAGGAAAATATAGCCCACCAAAAGCTGATATTCTATCTAGAGCCCACATACGTCGTACCCAGCGCCCGTCTCGTCTCTTATGGTGCTGTCACACCTCTGCCTGCCTGCCTGGGGAAGGCAGAAAAGTTGTAAGAGTAAGAGAGATAGAGAGTATTATTTGTCCAATTTTGCGCTCTCTATCTCTATTACTCTTACAACTTTTCTGTCTGCCCCAGGCAGAGATGTGAAAGCACCATTACTCTCGTCGAAATTAAATATATCCTTCGCGTTTCTTAAATTCATGGACCGAGTTCGGACCGTTCCGTTTCGACAATCGACATGTCGCTCAACGAGTTGCGACTGTATTCGTCGCGTGATTCTGTGCGTGAGGTGGTGTCAGTCTGGAAGTAGCTACCTGAAATGGGCCGCAGAGGCGCCACTAAACTGTTAGTTTGACTTCCTCTGGAAGTGGTGACTCTCAATTTCTCTGCCTACACGCAGAAAAAAATATACCTATAATAATAAGAACACTAGTCATGCTTTTGTCGCAGGTTTCATTCAATGCTTTTAAAGCCGTTATCCCTCGCGAAAATAGCTCGAACTTCGACTTGCTATATTCGTAAAGAACTCACCCTATTAGAGTATGAGTACTCTTACAAAAGAGATATTAGGCCACGCCTACTTACGAACCTAGCTTCACAGCAAGCGCCAGTACGTGTGGCCTAACATCGCTTTTGCAAGAGTAATCATATTCTAAGAGGATGGGGTTTCTTACAACCGTAGTAAGGCAAAGTTTCTTTCATGGTATGGGACATTTAATGCTAAAATTGTCTAACTATGAAAAATCGCACCCGCTGGGGATTCGAAACCCTACCTTAGCAACCTGAACCTAAGCCCATAGCCTATACCGCACGCTCTATACGCTCTATTACGCTAATCTACCGCTTGGATTTTGGCGACAAAATCTCAACCAAGCTTTTTCGCTGAAAGCCACGGCTTACGGAGGAATATAGTTCTTCCATTTTTTCGTCTCACACATTTTACATGAATAGGTAGATATAAAAATGTTTAATTAAAAAATGTAAATTCAATTATTTAAATTTCATTATCTATTTGTTTAATTTAAGTGTTCATTTAATTTGTGATTTCTGTTCAAATTTTGAAGCTAAAAAATATAAAGGATTTATTACTTTTAGATATGTTATAAGTAAAAAATATTTCAATTTCAATACAATTTTACAGCATAAAAAAGTAATCTAATGATTATAGTTTACTACAAATGATAATGATAATGATAATAATTGAAGGGTTGCAGTATACAGAATTAGATAACATTATGTCAAATCGAAATCATCATTGAGATTGAGATTGCTAGAGTTTGTAGACTATTTTCTATGTTAAGGACGGAAGTGACTTTGGAGAATTTTCTTTCCCCTTCTTATGGCAATGGCCAAGCCACCCCCGTTATTACATTGTCTGTCTGCTCTGATAATATTGAAGTCTTTGATTTTAAAGTTGAAAGTTGTTTTAAAAAGGTTTCAGACAAAAGTAAAATATCGAATTCGTCACGGATGTTTGATAGGTCGCCTTGTTTATTCAAGGCTCCCCGTCAAATCCATTGAACGATTCTCAATCTATTAAGTTGAGCCATCAATAGCGAGTTAGGATTTAGTAAGAAGGTTCACACAGTGCAACACTTTATTTAGAATATTTTGACTTTCCTCTGTTTTGAGGTGACCCGAGACTAAAAGTTCCACCAAGTTCATCAGAGAAGACAGGGTAGCACTAATGATTGGTGATCTGGTTGAGTTTGAATCCGGGGTATGAGAGGTGTCAGTAGATGGGGGTGAGTTAAAGGGGTTGGTAGCAGGATATGAAGGAGGGGAGGGGAAGGGAGAAGTGGGGGGAGTGTAGGATGAGGGGCTTACGTGACCAGTACTATTTTGTTTGTGTAAAGCAAAACCATTTGGAAAAAGGCTGGGAATTCTGCCATTATTATGGAGATGTGAGTGCGATGAGTTGGATCCTCTTCGCGATGATTGCTGGGAATGCCTACCTGAGGGGGCCTGTATGGGTTTTGAAGAAACTTCTGGATATTTCCATCTAGATTGTGATGGGGGTTTCGACATCTCTGGAGCCTTAGGGGTTGCCAGAGTTTGGGAGTAATAAGGTTTTTGGGGCTGTGAACGAGGGCCCGAGTAGGAGGGGGTGGGGGCGTCGTTAAGTTCTGGGAACATTGAGAAGCTGAGTGTCGGGGAAGAGTTAGCTTGTGGAAAGGTTGTCGAAGCGTATTCAGCTCCCCTACCGGATAATTCACGATAATTTATTATAATACATTTTGCATTCTTGAAACGATGCAGGGACGACAACATTGTCTCCAAATTCTGATAATTGAAGAACCATTTGGGAACATCCAAATCCAAATCAATTATACATGAAACAAGTTTGCTTCTCTTGAAAGAAAGAATACATCATACCAAATTTGTCTTGCATACTAACACCAACAAAACTTTAAAACTTCACCTTTTCCTATTAAACACCATCAGATCCGACATTTGATCTACATTGTCCCGCATATAAATTTGACCAATCCCAAAGGATTGAAGATCTTTCCACTCAAAAACAAAAAATAAAATTTGACAAATTACTTCCCGTAAGGCACACGCTACTCACTAGCACAGCAAAAAAACCCTCTCAAACCAGCCTCTCAGCAATATAATGATTTCAGCCTTATCCGAAGGACATAATTTTGCAGTAACTCCCTCCAAAATTCTGAAACAAGAAATCATCAGTAATTTGGAATCCACAACATATACCTTTCCACCCAAAAAAGCGAATGACATACGGCGCAGAACGGCCAACATCTTACTTCAAGCACAACTTCCCTCCTCAAGCTTACCAAAACAAGAAAAAAAGCAATTATAGAACTCATTCGGAATAAAGAAATAATAATATTACCCGCAGACGAAGGCAACACAACAGTAATAGTGAATACAGAAGACTATAGCAACAAAGTTATGAACCTTCTAACTGACGATACATATAAAAAACTTAAAAAAGACCCCACAAAAACAATAGTTAGCAAGATGAAAACCCTTCTAAAAGACTCTAAGCTTGACAGCAAAACAATATCTAATTTAATAACTACTAATCCCATCTCTCCAAAACTTTACGGAAAAACATTCCCAGTTTCAGATTTCAGATTTTCTCTTACGATCTCATGCCTCTGATAGAACACTGTCTCAGTAATACTTACTCCTCTTTCAATACCCAATTCTACAAACCGCAATTTTGGTGCCGTTACGTTGAAGACACTTTTGTCATCTGGAGACATGGACTGGATGAACTACACAAGTTTTCCGATTTCATCAATCGATCACACCCTAATATCCAGTTCACCATGGAGATTGAACATAACGGAAAATTTCCTTTCTTGAACGTACTAGTTTACAAAAGATCTGATAACACATTAGGACATGAAGTTTACGGAAAATTCACACATACAAACAGATACCTACATGCCTCCTCCCACCACCACTCATCTCAAAGCAATTGGTCATCAACTCCCTCCTTGTATACAGAGCTATGTCCCTAACAGATAAAGAGAACCTACAAAAAGAATGATAAAACGTCGAACAAATCCTAATACAGAACAATCACGAAAACAAACAAATTGACAAAGCCATAAGAAAATATACTCAAAAAACACCTTACACAACCTACTAAAGAAAGAGAGAGAAAAACGACCACCATCCTACCCTAATACAAGATATGACAGAGAAAATAGGAAGAATTCTCAATAAACACAACATCCAAACAATATTTAAAACACCTGCGAAAATAGAACAATTTCTAAACAACCGTGAAGATAAGAAGGCACCTCTCAGTGATCCGGAAGTATATCGAATCCGTTGATCTTATGGCGAAGTCTATATTGGAGAAACCAGGAGGGAGGTGAGCCAACTTGTAGAGGAACATAAGAGTAAAGACAGGCTAAAACATTACACACAATCAGCACTAGCTGAGCATCATATCGAAACAGGACATAGCATTTTAAACATATAGCATACACATAGCATTTTATTTGACAAAACGATTGTCATCGCAAAAAATACAATATTTTTCCGAGAAAACATAGAGAAGCAATTTAATAATAATAATAAAAAACAATTATTATTTAATAATAATAAAAAATAATTATTATATTATAAATTAGAAATAATAATTATTATTTCAATCCAAATGTTTGAAAAGGCATAGTTTTAAATATGAAGTAGGGCAAAAATATTTATATATTTATTTTGCGAAATCGATATTTATATATGTATGTAAACTGTAACATGATTTCACAATTCTATAGATTTGGATTAAAAATATTATAGTTAAATTTGTGAGTTCCTGGAATTCATGGCCTCCGCAGTTTCGTGATCAGAGGAGCCGCGCGGTCAAAAAAGGATTGTGCTCAGTGAATCGTGACAAACAGCTTGAGGGGCGCGCTTTCAGCGCGTTAGTTGTGACAGGCTGCGTTATGCTTCCAAATTAAACAGAAATGATTCATGCGGCCCATATTGTTTACATTCGGAGTCCCTGGATTTGTGTTGAAGGCCACTGCGGGCCATGCCCGAAGCCATGCACACGTTCAAGTTCCAGCATATCAAAAAGTCTAGTCTTTATGAACAATTATTTAGAATTTGTCATATATTCAACTCCGGATTCTTTGCCGTGTGATGAATCGCGTCTTCACGCTTCACGGGTTTTGTCTCCCCCACTGCGCGTCCCTTGACGGCTTATAGGCTCGAATAGTCAGTGCCGTATCTGAAGTTCTTTACATCGGGACTCTCTGTGTGCTACTATGCCATACTATTCCAAAGTCAGAGATTACATAATGCATCAGTCGATAGTTTTTGAATTGCTCTTTTATGATAGAATAATATTTTCTTCAATTTGCGAAATTCGAATTATTACTAAATTCAAATAGAGACCCTCGAATGGAATTCCGCTATTGGACCGACTCTTCAATCGATTTAGTCAGACCAGAGTCCACCTAGAACCGGACAATTATCGGATCAGGATCCACCTAGGAGTTTCAGCAACAAAATAGTTGGAGTATTTTTAAAAAATTTTGGACACAAATTCTATAATATTACGATAACTCTCAAGCAAAAACTCCAACACAAGAATAGTCCGAACATAGCCTAACCAGGGGCGGCGGAACAGTTTCACCCCATGTATGAAGTTCGATCTGACCTGCCCCATTGCTGAGCGAATATAGTCCATTAAATGTTTGAGAACGGAACAAAATTCGCTCGTACAATGACTCCAATGTATGGAATTCCATACATGGCATTTTTTCATGTTTGTAAAGCTTTATACATTCCATATATGTTTCGCCGCCCCTGAGTCTAACTAGACCCCGCCTAAGATATTTGACAGAAAAACAGCCCGACCACTACCCTTACGAAATTTAGATTTTTTTTATAGCCCGACGAGTCCTCGAACAGAAGCCGACTAGCAATTTTGACTCAAGAAAACGCAAACAGCCACCGACCAGATCCCGACTAGGAACATTGGCAAAAAATAAAGCATAGCCGCAGACTAGTACCGTACTACGAACGCGTCCTCGGGTTGCGGATAGAGGGTCCCTGTACCAAGGGTTTCTGCTGAATATGGTTACAATAATGAATAAGCAGTCACGGAATAACCCCTAAGCGAAGGCGTCACCACCGTGCCGAAAGCTGAATGACACCTGGGTGAGGTGTCTCAAACGGTGACCTGAGATACCGGGCGACCTCTCAGGATATCAGCCTTATCCTTGCACGCGGGGTTCTACCAGGATGGACGAACCCTTTCCCTAGCTGCTCGTGGGAACAACAATGACAACACCGAACATAGTTGTAGTAAGTGCGGTTTAAAACAATCGAACGGGCAGGGCTCCCGACAATGGGTCGGACAACAACGCCGACTACCCTAGGGTTGGGGGAGAAATCAAGACGGAGTCAATGCGATAAACCGCCGGAATCTCAATACTTTTGGGTGGACGGATCGACTCAATGACGACCTATTAGAGCGCTACGATAGCAGCATGACCCCCGAGCGAGAAGGTTACATGGCACGACTGCAAGTTCTGTGGTGCGAGAAACACCCGGAGCTCCCGCACTTTTCGCGTCAACGTCTGCGAAACCATGCCGAACAACTCTGAAAAAGGGGCTATGTAAGTGAAGCGCCTACTCTACCGCAGCCAGAACAAGCCGGCAACAGAGAAAGAGTGGCGACACTGAGACGAGCCGCGAACAGGCATCCAATAGACGAAGAACGATGCTTCAGGACTCGAAAAAACATCAAAATTAAGGTTTCCCCCAAGCTCAAAGATCTGACTGGACTCGATGATGAGCTTCGTGGAGATTTTTCCGAAGAATCCGACCTCTGGACTAACAATTGTGGTGTGTACAATGCAGCGAGAACTTTGGCAGATGCAAACTGTAAAACAAAGCCAACGGTTGATCATAAGACCAAAAGACGAATGCATCAACTCAGCACAACGATAGGTTGGGCAAGACAGTATGCGTCCCGCGTTCAGTGTGTGATTGACTACATAACATCCGGCAGGACTTTCACTGCCAAGGTTCGAAAGTTCGCGGGCGAACTGCGGATCCGTCCTCACACAATCAACAAGTCAAAGCTACTGGCCATCAGGCAGCATATTGTTGACAGAATACGAGTACTATCTGAAGATGGGAGAAGTCTAGAGCAGAGGGAGAGGTGGGTCAGAGAAAATCAAAAGTTTTTGTTTGACCCATCTCGACTCTTCCAAGAACCTCCAGTTACTGTCGACCATCCGCCCAAACCAGAGGAGGTCGAAGCATTTTGGAGAGAAGTCTACGAGGTTCAACATCAACTTCAAGAAGACTCAAAGAACATAAATAGCATCAAGGAGCTGTGCAATGCCTCATAAAAGCTGAGGAGGAATGCCCACCTATCACTACTGAGGAGTTGAAAAACTTATTAAGCATCTGGCGAGAATTTTCACCTTATATCTAAAGTCGGAAGAGCCTATTCCGGAGCTCGAAGAAAGGCGTAGAAGGATGTCGGGAGAACCTGCTCATCGATAGATGTGTTTGTAAAGACGCAGCACCCTATCAACGATTCCTATCGATGTCCTGGATTGATTACCGGAAAGCTTTCGATTCGACCTCCCGTAGATTTATCATTTGTCTGTTGGAAAGCTTACAGGTTCATCCACACATCGTGAGGTGCACAGAGAGATTAACGCCGCTTTGGAAAACCAGATTTACTATCTCATCTGGAAAACATCGTGTGATCACTAACAGTGTCACCTTTCAGAGAGGTGTGTTTCAGGGCGACCCCATGAGCCCTCTTCTTTTTTGCCTCACATTATTTCCACTGTCTCTCGCACTTCGCCATTCCGAAGGGTACCTCTGTGGCAAACCTGGAGATCGAAAGCATAAGGTAACTCATGTATTTTACATGGACGATCTCAAGATCTATGCTAGAAATAAAGAGAAACTACATCAAGCTCTAAAAATTCTCGAAGGGTACACTTAAGAGATTGGAATGGAGTTCAGGTTAGAGAAATACGCCACGGTTTATTTGAAGAAAGGAAAACTTAAGGGCATCCCCGAATACCCTGAGCTCGTCGACAGAAGCGCTATACGACACCTTAGCGCTGGAGAAACCTATACATACCGGGGCGTGCCACAGAGCCGCATTCAGGACGTGACATCTATAAAGGATACTCTCCAAAGCAGATACAAACGTCTCATCCGGCAGATTTGGTCTTCCGAACTGTCGGCTAAGAACAAAGTATCTGCAACGAACATGCTTGCCGTCCCGGTAGTACTCTATTCATTTGGAGTGGTTCCATGGACGAAGGACGAGCTCAGATCCCTTGATATCGGCACGCGTAAGGTCTTGCACATGAACAAAAGCAAGCACCTTAAGTCTTCTGTTCTGCGACTTTACATCTCACGCCGCCTGGGTGGTCGCGGAATATTGAATCTAGAATGTCTTCACAACTGGATTATTCTGGGTACAGCACATATAGTTGCAAATGGACAAGACCACAGAAATCTGGAGGATAGGTCGATGTCGTATGAGCTAACATATGCTTTCCTTGAATTATCCGGATTGAAGTCGGGCACGGAGGGTTTCATTTTGGCATGTGAAGACGGTGTCTCTTCCACTCTAGCATACCGGCGACACATTTTGAGCCAAGATATTCCCGATGATAGCTGCAGAGCGTGTCATGCACACCCTGAGCACCTAGGACACATACTATCTAGTTGTACAACTCATGCGGGAACGACCTACATCCAAAGGCACAATGCGGCACTAAGAGTGCTTTATTACCATCTATGTCACTCTTACGGAATTAGCCCAAATACCGCTCCGCTAAACGCTCCTAGGGAAATAGAGTCAATTGTCGAAAATGAGAGGTGCCGTATATACTAGAAATTCATATTCTCGACAATTGTTTCTGTTGCGCACTCGAGGCCTGACATAGTTCTCCTTTACTTCGAGAAACGAACAATGTTCGTTATCGAGTTTTCGAAACCAGCTGACAAAAACGTCACAGCCAAGGAAAAAGAAAAGAAAGAGAGGTATACAGATTTCATAAGGGAGTTGCGACGGTTATACCCCGAATATTCTGTTAATCTAATCGTCTTAATCATCGGCGCTCTTGGAGGTGCCACAGTTTCACTGGATAATAGCCTGAAAAGCATCCCTCTGTGTGTCAACAAAATGCTGAGACACTTGCGGGGAGAATGCAGAAGGCGGTCGTTCTTGGGTCGCACCGTGTCCTCAGGGTGCACGAGACTTTGGCCGGACCATCGTATTGAATTCATCGCAGACTGTAACCGCCTATCTCACGGTCGTGAGACGTGGTTACAGCTGAAATTTTCCCGAGATTTCGCTGGGAGGGGGTGCAATTTTTCAGATTAGCACCCGCTCCTGGCGAAATCCTGCGCACTCCTCCTCAGAACCAAGTTTCACTTACATGAGCAGGCTAAAGTTTGTACCTCAGAAATTATGTTTTGGGGATGCCTTCTGAGTATTTTTACAGAATATGAAAGAAATCGTTAGGCCCCCTTTTAAAATAACTCGATATTTGTTGTTTTTTTATCAATTTATGTGATTTTTTTCGAAAGGAACAAGTAATAAGTAACGTTTCCTGTACTAAAAACCTTCAATTTTGCGCCCAAAATAAGTTCCTCTGTGATTAATATTGATGGACTTTTCGATTCCTTTTAGATTTTGGAAAATATGTGGAAGACATCAGTTTTTTCAAGATTCCACAATTCTGATCCATTTTTCGTTAAAATTCTAACTTTCGAAAAGAAAGTCCAAACATTTCCAAAGAATTAAAAAAAATAGAATGTTCTAGCATGAATACTGTACACCCTACATGAAAGTTGCTGCTTTTTGTGGAATTCTTTTTACTAATTGAAAAAACGAATTATGGTAACTGTTTTGTTTCAACGTTATAACCCAATACATTTCTCAATCACTAATGACATGTCTATTATATATTATATATACATATATATACATAATTAACATCTACCCCTTCATTTACTGTTTGAAACTATATAAAAAATATAATACATATATATAATAGGCATGCCATGAGTGATTGGGAAATGTATTGGGTCATAACGTTGAAACAAAACAGTTACCATAATTCGATTTTTCAATTTGTGAAATGAATTCCACAAAAAGCAGCCTGCTATAAGAGACTATAACTTCTGTTCTGTGAAAGCTAGAATCAATTATTTTTTTTTAGTTTTGAAGGTAATTTAATCTTCTTCAATTTATTTATACACAACTTTCATGTAGAATGTACAGGGGATGAGATGGAATTTTTGGTCTTTCTCTTTGGATGTTAGAATTTTAACGACAAATGGAGCAGAACTGTGGAATCTTGAAAAAACTGATGTCTTCCACATATTTTCCAAAATCTCAAAGGGATCGAAAAGTCCATCAATATTAATCACACAGGAACTTATTTTGGGAGCAAAGTTGAAGGTTTTTAGTGCAGGAAACGTTACTTATTACTTGTTCCTTTCGAAAAAATCACATAAATTGATGAAAAAACAATAAATATCGAGTTATTTTAAAAGGGGGCCTAACGATTTTTTTCATATTCTGTAAAAATACTCAGGAGGCATCCCGAAAACATAATTTCTGAGGTACAAACTTTAGGCTGCTCATTTAAGTGAAACTTGGTTCTGAGGAGGCGTGTGCGGTTGTCCTTATGACAAACTTTTAACTATGTATGAATTATATTATATATAATATAAATTATATTGTAATATTATAATTACGGGCCAATAACTTGTTTGAACATACTGTATAAGATCTTTACAGCTACCCTAAACAACAGGATTATTCGACAAATTGAGCCTGTATGGCGAGAGATGTACGAACAACGTGGCTCGAAAAAAGGTGTAGCAGACTGTCGAGAGAACCCGCTGATTGACAGGTGTGTCTGTAAAGACGCTGCTGCCCATCAACGCGTCCTGTCAATGGCCTGGATTGACTACCGGAAAGCTTTCGATTCAAAATCTCATAGACTTATCATCTGTCTGTTGGAAAGCTTGAAGTTACATCCACGCATAGTGAGATGCATAGAGAGATTGATGCCTCTGTGGAAAACTAGACTTACTATCTCATCTAGAAATTATCGTGTGACAACGAACAAAGTCACCTTCCAGAAGGGCTTCTTTCAAAGTGGTACCATGAGCCCTTTGCTTTTTTGCATATTATGCGCATATAACCCAATAATATACCCCGAAATTATGTGTTCTAGGTACTCAGCGTGTGCATATGCGGTCACGGTATGCTAAGGTTGAATTGACACCGTCCTGGCATGCGAAAATAAAACCCTCTGTACCTGAATTGAGTTCTTATGATTTTAGGAAAGCAAAAGTTTGCTCCTTCGACAAGGACTGTTTTTCTAAATTTCTGTGAAAGTTTCCATGCATTTGCTTGTCGAGTAGCTGTTGGTAAAATTTTTTAACCTCTGCTTTCTTTACTTCGCCTTTTACACGTGAAGCATCTAGATGGAGGCATGCACTTTCCTCACTTATGATGTTAAAATTCAGGCCAAGGGTCTCGGCCGCTCGCTCCGCGACTTTGTAAAGGAACGCTCCTTCGCCAATCATCTTGTGGTTCCTGACCATTTTTAGGAGAGGAGCTCTGCCAACTTCTGTGGCAAAATGTTGTACGATCAATAGTTCTTAAACAATTGAGAGTTGTAGAGAACCAATGGGAGCTCGCGATACTCGCGCGTACGTAAGCATCTTGCGCGAACTCTAGAACTTGATGCACTTGAAGTCAGTCATTCTGATATCTTGCCAGAGACAAACAATATTGAAGCAACGTGAAGTTCTTAAAACACATCACCCTTACTTGTTCAGTGATTCTCTTGATTTAAATTCTAGAATTCGCGCTAGTTGCTATGTGCACGCAGAAATAGCGAGCTCCCATTGGTTCTTTATAAGTCTGAATAGTTTAAAACCTATTGTTCGTACAACATTTTGTCACAGTAGTTTTTTGTTCAGTTTTGTATATATATATATATATATATATATATATATATATATTGCAAATGGATGCTTTCCAGGCTACTAACCAGTAAAATCTTAGCAGCTCCAAGAGCGCCGATGATCAATACGATTAGCTTAACAGAATATTCCAGGTATAACCGTCGCAACTCCCTTATAAGGCCGAACAATCCTATCATTCAGGATAGCTGTGAAGATCTTATACAGTGTGTTCAGACAAGTTATTGGCCTGTAATTTTTAGGGTCAGCTGAGTTGCTCGTCTTCGGCAGGAGCACTGTGCGCCCTTTCACCAACCACTCTGGAATAGGCTCTTTCGACTTTAGATATGAGGTGAAGATTCGGGCCAGATGCTGGTGGGTTGAAGGAAACTTCTTAATAAGTTTTTCACCTCCTCGATTGAGATAGGTGGGCATTCCTCCTCAGGTGTTATGAGGGCATTGCACAGCTCCTTGAAGCTATTTATGTTTTTTGATCCTTCTTAAAGTGGACATTGGACTTCGTCGACTTCTTTCTAAAATGCTTCGACCTCCTCTGGTGTGGGCGGATGGTTGACAGTAACTGGAGGGTCTTAGAAGATTCGAGATGGGTCAGACAAAAAATGCTGATTTTCTTTGACCCACCTCTTTTTCCGCTCTAGGCTTCTCCTAGCGTTAGATAGTACCCGTATTCTGTCAACAATATGCTGCCTGATGGTCAGCAGCTGTGACTTGTTGATTGTGTGATGACAGATCCGCAGTTCGCGCGCGAACTGTCGAAACTTGGCAGTGAAAGTCCTGCCAGATGATATGTAGTCAATTACATACTGAACGCGGGACGCGTACTGTCTTGGCCAGCCTATCTTTGTCCTGAGTTGATGTATTCGTCTATTGGTCTTATGATCGATCGTTGGTTCTGTTTCACGGTTTGCAACTGCCAAAGCTCTCGCTGCATTGTACACATCGCAATTGATAGTCCAGAGGTCGGATTCTTCGGAAAAATGTCCACGAAGCTCGTCAGTCAGTTCAGCCAGATCTTTGAGCTTGGGAGAAACCTGAATGTTGATGTTTCTCCGGGTCCTGAAGCATCATTTTCTCTCTATTGTATGCCTGTTCGCGGTTGGTCTCAGTGTGGCCTCTCTTTGTCTGTTGCCGGCTTGTTACGGCTGCGTTTGAGTAGGCGCCCCGCTTATATAACCCCTAATTCCAGAATTCTTTGGCACGGTTTCGCAGAAGTTCATGCAGTCGCGCCATGTAACTTTTGCGTTCAGGGGCCATACTGGTATCATAGCACTCTAGCAGGACGTCCCTGAGTCGGTTTGTCCACTCAAAAGTAATGAGATTCTCTTGGCCAATCGCATTGACTCTGTCTTTATTGGCTCCCCCAAGGCTACGGTAGTCGGCATTGTTGTCCGACCCATTGTCGGGAGCCCTGCGCGTTCGATTGCTTTGAACCGCACTTACCGCAGCTATATTTGGTGTTGTCATTATTGTTTTCACGAGCAGCTAGGGAAAAGGGTTCATCCATCCTTGTAGAGCCTTGTAGAACGTTTGAGACACCTCACTCAGGTGCTATTCAATTTTCGGCGAGGTTGTTACGCCTCCGTTCAGGGTTTATTCCTTCGGGATATGTATTGATATACGTGACGTGCACCGCAGAAAGGGGGCTTACTCTAAAAAAATTGGAATGGAGGTTTTCTCGCCTTTCGATAGTTCTTGAGTTGCTTTTTTCAATGAAACCATCGAAAAAAAATTTCGAGCTTTATTATTTCGATTAGAAATGGTGTTAAAGCGATGTTGTTTGTCTGAGTAAAATAAGTTTATATAAATAATACATGTAGATGGTAAAAAGAAACTGACATACTTCAGACCAAAAGTAGATTTTGATGTTATGAATCCTTTATTTCTGCCAACGTTTCGAAAACTTTGTCGTTTTCCTCTTCAGGACGTTAAATTTCAAAATTCGTCAAATATTCGTCAATTAATTATAAAAATCATCTTCCTCCTCACATCCCTTCAAGGAGATTCATTTTTTGGTGAGAAATTTTGTTTAAATTTTGAAAAATTTAAATTTGTTTACAAAAATTAATAAATTGATACTGCTAAAAACATTTTAATTCTAAAATTGACTTAGTTAAAGAGTCAAAAACTCCCCAACGTCCTGAAGAGGAAAACGACAAAGTTTTCGAAACGTTGGCAGAAATAAAGAATTTATAACATCAAAATCTACTTTCGGTCTGAAGTATGTCAGTTTCTTTTTACCATCTACATGTATTATTTATATAAGCTTTATTATTGCTAATAATTGAGTTGTTTGATACCCGAGAAATCAGGCTTTCGCTCGAGAGCTTGAGATCCCGTGAAACACCTCCCACCACTCACCACTACATCTCCGCGTCTCATCTATACTCGTCCGTCAGCCGCGTCTACGACCTATCTCTTTTCTTATGATAATGTAGTGGTAAGTGGAGAGGGAAGATTCCGTGAGTCTTCCCTCTCTCCTAAAAGTCGCGTCTATCCGGTCGACTTCAACCGCTCGCCTTGAAAAATCTCACTTTTCAGAGAAAGCCCCCTTTCTTCGACACACACACACACACACACACACACACACACACACACACACACACA
>CAKNXH010057778.1:74519-94939 GCA_932178445.1 Andricus quercusramuli
CACACACACACACACATGTAGCGCAGTAGCCGACCCAGTCGCTAAGTAGCCGACTGTATACCTGCACCTGCTCACGTTGGCCGCTCCTCGCATGACCAACGGCCAGTCATCTATTGTAACGAATGAACATGAATAACACGAAAGATTTGAAGAAAATAATTTCTTTTATCTTTCTTTTTGCAAAGTTCAAATTTTATGTCGGCTTTAGGGTAAATCTAACTCAAAATTGTCCTGAACTTTTATGACTACTTGAGGGCAACTTGTATGATAATTGTATTATATTATTACATTTCATTATATTATGCATTATTATAAGATTATATAAGATTATTATGTAATTATAATATTAATAAACATTAACTCACATCAATAATAATATGAATAATAACTCAATTACTTATTATATTAATATTATATTATATATTATTAGAATATTATTAAACATCAACTCAAATCAATAATTATTGATTCAGTTATATTATTATTAATGTTTAATGTAGGAAATTAAACTTCGTGTACTCAAAAATAGAATTAAAGTTCGATTTTGAACTATACAGAATTGTCAGTATAAATTTAACAATTTTATCAGGTCTTGAATAAAAAAGCACTGAAAAAAAGACGCAATATTCTTTTCTACTTTTCCTTGCCCATTTTAAGAACCGGAAAATATTTATTTAAGATTCTCTTACTAACAAACTTCATGTCCCAACACTATATAAATTAAATTATGAATGGAATAAAATTTCTAGTGAGACCTCTTTTTACCATTTTTTACACAAAGTGTTGCATGGCAAACATATGATAAATCTCAATTCTTAAAACATGTGATGAATCGTTCGCATAGTCGTCTGCTGGGCTGAAACGCTCTAGTCCAATAGACGACTGACCGCTGGTCTGCGAAGAGCGGCCAACGTGAGCAGGTGCAGGTATACAGTCGGCTACTCACCGTTCATTCGCCGACTAGCCAGCGATTCGGCTAACCCACTGGGTCGGCTACTGGGCTACGACATATATATTAGCACCCGTTCCCGGCGAAATCCTGCGGATGTCCTTATGACAAACTTGTAACTATATATGTATTATATATATATATATCCCGGGTTTCGGCACCATTCGGTTTCGGATTGTGACAAAGCCACCGAACGCGTCCTCGGCTTGCGGATAGAGGGTCCCCGTACGAAGGGTTTCTGCTGAATATGGTTACAATAATTAATAAGCAGTCGCGGGCAATTGTCCAGGGATGGTCCCGAAGGAATAATCCCTAAGCGAAGGTGTGAGAACCGTGCCGAAAGCTGCATGGCACCTGGGTGAGGTGTCTTTAACGGTGACTCTGGGATACCGGCCGACGTCTCAGAGTATCAGCCTTATCCTTGCATGCATGGCTCTACAAGGATTGACAAACCCTTTCCCTAGCTGCTCGTGGGAACAACAATGAAACCAACAAACCACCAAAATGTTGTAGAGGCGGTTCAAAACGATCGAACGTGCAGAGCACCCGACAATGGATCGGCAAAAAATACCGATCATCCTAGAGTTCGGGGTGCTGAAAATACTTTAGATGGAAACACGACGACGAACCAGCGAAACGCCCACATTCAGTGGACGGATCAACTTAAGAATGATATGCCAGACTGCTACGATGCCAGTATTATCCCTGTTCGCGGAGGCTTTATGGCGCGTATACATACCCTGTGGTGCCAGAAACACCCAGAGCTTCAATACGTTTCGCATCAGTCTTTGCGAAATCAAGCCGACTACCTCCGGAAAAATGGATATGTACGCGGAGCGCTTCCTCAACCGCTGCTTGAACAAGCTGCAGACAAAGATGAAACGACATTAAGACCAACTGCAGAAAGCAGGCACCTTCTGGAAGACGATCGCAATTTCAGTACAAGGAGGAACATCAACATGCAAGTTCCCCTTAAGTCCCAAGATCTGGCTGAAATGGATGCCTCCCTTCGTGGAGATATCTCGCAAGAGTTCGACCTCTGGACCATCAATTGCTCAGTTTACGGTGCTGTGAGAGCTTTGGCTGATTCAAATCGAAGGCTTAAACCAACGATGGATCAGAAGACCAGAAGACGCTTGCATCAACTGAACAAGAAAATTGGATGGGCAAGACAGAATGCGTCCCGTGTTCAATGTGTGATTGACCGCATAACATCTGGTAGACCGTTCACGGAAAGGGTTCGAAAGTTCGCCCAAGAAATAAGGACCTTGAATCACACACTGAACAAGTCAAAGCTGCTGACAATCAAGCAGCATATTGTTGACAAAATAAGGCTGTTATCTGACGCAAGGAGGAGCATACAGAAGAGGGAGAGATGGAACAGGGAGAATCAACAGTTTCTTGCTGACCCATCACGCCTCTTCAGTGATCCCCCTGTCTTTTTAAAAGTTCGCCCAAGCCTAAGGAGGTAGAGACTTTTTGGAGAGAGGTGTACAAGATCCCGAAAACACTAGAGTTGAAAGAAGATACTGACAATATCATCCGCTTCAAGGAGTTTTGCGACAGCCTCATAAAATCTCAGGAGGAGTGCCCATCAGTCACTGCCGAAGAGGTGAAAAAAGCACTTAGAGACCCGAAGAACTTTTCCGGTGCTGGACCAGATTGTATCAAGAACTTTTGGTGGAAGAAGTTTACTTCTATACACCAACATTTGGCCCGCATATTCACCTCATATTTAAAATCGGAGACGCCCATTCCGCAGTGGCTGGTGTTAGGACGCACTATACTCCTGCCGAAATGGATCGTTCGATGAATTGAGCCTGTATGGCGAGAGATGTGCGAACAATGAGGCTCGAAAAAAGGTGTAGCAGGCTGTCGAGAGAACCTGCTGATTGACAGGTGTGTCTGTAAAGACGCTGCCGCCCATCAGCGCGTCCTGTCAATGGCCTGGATTGACTACCGGAAAGCTTTCGATTCAACCTCTCATAGACTTATCATCTGTCTGTTGGAAAGGTTGAAGGTACATCCACACATAGTCAGATGCATAGAGAGATTGATGCTTCTTTGGAAAACTAGATTTACCATCTCATCTAGGAATCATCGTCTGACGACGAACAAGGTCACCTTCCAGAGGGGCGTCTTTCAAGGGGATAGTATGAGCCCTTTGCTTTTTTGCATCCCACTTCTGCCTTTATCTCTCGCACTACGAAATTCTCCTGGATACCTCTGTGGCGACAATAATCAGCGTGAGCATAAGGTCACTCATGTATTTTATATGGATGACCTGAAGATCTATGCCGCTGGTAAAAGCAAACTTCAAACTGCTGCAAATATCGTCAAGAACTACACAGGAGAGATTGGGATGGACTTTGGTTTGGACAAGTGTGCCAAAATTCATTTGAAGAAAGGAAAGATTACTGGCGTTCCCAAGGACCCTGAGCTTGTGGATATTAGTGTTATTAGACATCTTAACACTGGAGAGACCTATACATACTTGGGCGTGCCTCAAAGCCGCATTCAGGACGTAACATCAGTGAAGCATCTTCTTCGACAGATTTGGTCTTCCAATCTGTCGGCGTTGAACAAGATATCTGCGACTAACATGCTTGCCGTCTCGGTTCTACTCTACTCGTGTGGGGTGGTTCAATGGACGAAGAACGAGCTTAAGGCCCTTGATTTCACCACGCGTAAGATCATGCATATGCATAAAAGCTTGCATATCAATTCGTCAGTTCCGCGATTATACATTTCACGCCGTCAAGGCGGACGCGGACTTCTGAATCTCCAATGTCTTCATAACCGAATTGTTTTAAGTACAGCTTACATCGTTGCGAATGGCAGAGATCCTCTCCGAAAGATGGTCAGAAACCACGAGATGATTGGCGAAGGAGCGTTCCTTCACAAAGCCGCGGAGCAAGCTGCCGAGACCCTTGGCCTGAATTTCAACATCAGAAGTGAGGAAAGTGCATAACTCCATCTAGATGCTTCACGTCTAAAAGCCGAAGTAAAGAAAGCAGAGGTTAGAAAATTTCACCAAGAGCTACTCGACAAGCATATGGACGGCAACTTCCACAGAAATGTAGAAAAACAGTTCTTGTCAAAGGAGCAATCTTCTGCTTTCCCCAAATCATCAGGGCTCAATTCAGGTACAGAGGGCTTTATTTTCGCATGCCAGGACGGTGTAATCTCCACCGAAGCATACCGCGCCCGCATTTTATGTCAAGAAGTTCCCAGTGATAGGTGCAGAGCGTGTCATGCACACGCTGAGTACCTAGAACACATACTATCGGGGTGTCCGACCCACGCAGGAACAAAGTATATCTATAGACATAATGCGGCCTTAAACGTACTTTATTACCACCTTTGTCGCTCTTACGGTGTTGGTCGCGACCCTGCCCTGCCGAACGCTCCAAGGGATATAGAGTCAATTGTCCGAAACGAGATGTGCCAGATTTTCTGGAACTACGATTTTCGGGCAGCAGTCTCCGTTGCGCACTCGAGGCCTGACATTGTTCTCCAAGACTTCGAAAAACGAACGATATTGTTGATCGAATTCTCGGCTCCGTCCGAATACAACATCACTGCAAAGGAGAAAGAAAAAGAGGAGAGGTATCAAGGCCTTAAAAGAGAACTGCAACGACTGTACCCAAGATATTCGGTACGAGTAATTGTCCTTGTGATAGGTGCTCTCGGAGGTGCTAAATTATCACTGGTTCGTAACCTTAAAGCCATACCCGCATGCCAAAAATATGCCAAGGCACTTGCGAGATGGATGCAGAAAGCTGTCATCCTTGGGTCATCCTTGGTTGTGATTTCGTCGTTCCCTGTGACCACCCATCTCACGGATGTGAGACGTGGCCATATGTGTATTTTACCGCGGTTCTACTGGGGGCTATTGACATTTTCTTTATAGATGGCAGTTGCTCTTAGTGGTACCCTGTGGTGGTTGTTTAACTTTTTTTTTTAATTATGTCCTCAGTACTTCACAGCGGTATTTTTTATTTCAAGGACTTTTTCGAATTTTTCAAATTTATGAAGACCTTTCCATTATCAGCGTAGTTTCTATTGAGTCTTTATTTTCAGGTTTTTAGACATGGAACTCGTACCCCAGAAAAGATGGCAGTTTATCCAAATGATGAACATTTTAATAAAACATATTTTCCAGAAGGATTTGGCGCTTTAACAAATGTAAGTTGGAAATTTCTGGATAACAATTTTTGATTTTTAGTTTTCTAGCCAATGTTACACCAAATTGACTAACTTATACTGTTCTCTTCGAAATAAATATTCTTAATAATTATCATTTCCAAAAATAATGGCAACACAAAAAAAAGTTCCAAGTGAAAGGCGAAAATAATATTACCTTTCAACTAAATTAATCAATAGTTGTTCGGAAGGGTTATTTTCATTCTTTATTAAAATTATTGAATCAAAGTTTACTGACAAGGAGAGGTCGATTCAATGGGCCTTATCCGAGATATCGAGGCTGAAGTATTCATGCTCGAGCGCTCGACTTGCCACTGTATACCTGGTGCATACATAAGCGAGAAGTCCGTAGTCCGAGCACTACAGTGGCAAGTCCAGCACTCGAGCACAAGTACTGAAACCTTGATATCTCGGAAACTAAGGCCCATTGGATCGAAAGAAAAAAATATGCCCCTAATGGATTTTCATGTATTTTTGACCTGTGGAGCCTCAGTCGAATATGTGACACACATATCGCGACCTCTCCTTGTGAGTTACTGAAAAAACTTTTTCATAGGAAGGAAAGAAGAAAGCTTACGCTCTTGGACAATTTCTTCGCCAAAAATATAATGACTTTTTGGGCAGCACCTATATTCCATCAAATGTTTATGCTCGCAGTACAGACTTCGATCGAACTAAAATGTCGTTACAACTTGTTCTTGCTGGACTGTATCCGCCAAATGCTCTCCAAAGATGGGAAGAATCATTAGATTGGCAACCTATTCCTATCACGTATGTCTCTAGATTAAATGATGAGCTGTATCTTTCAATATTTCAATGCAAAAGGTAAGACAATTTTTCAAGTGTTTACTTGGAGGCAAAAGTGCCGCCATTTTTATGAATATTTTGATTCGTTACCATTCGGGACAGTTCGAGATATGCGGGAGATTCACTTCTAGTATGGAAGAGAAGTGAGAAATATTATCAACACTAGAAGTACCGGGATTTTCTGCCACCTTTTTTTACCTCGAGGGGTCAATTGACCCATACCTGGGTCGGGTGTCAAAAAATGATTTTAAACAGTTCCTACAGTCAAAAGTTAACGATAGAAGTATGTTATATTCATATTACATCGTCAATATAAGTGGAGAAGAGTAGTGAGTCCTGAAAAAGTACAACAAAGAAGTGAAAATGCTCGCCTACCCCAGCGTAGACCTACCGACGTCGCACGTTTTTATCCTAACTTTTCAGATGTACCTTTTTATGTAAGATCTGCGAATTGACTAAAGAAAGCTTAAGTCAGTGTCATTACTATCTAGCAATGGTTTTCAGTAGGTTAGAGTAAGAAAAAATGGTTTCTAATATTTTAAACAAATTAATGAACAAAAGACATTTTCTGTGATTCGCAATGATTACTTCTTTGAAATTGACAGTTTTTATATAGAATATGAAAGAAATGTATGTCTTGTTATGATTATTTAAAAATATCTGCTGCTTGGCAGCTAATAACTTCTTGCTGTCATTTTTTCAAATCAACAATAACTGGTAAGTATTTAGACAATATTTGTAAGCAAACTCACATCTTTAACATTATTCCACGAAAAGGCCCAATTTTTTTGCTGAACCTAAAATGTTTTGTGATGAAATACCAGCCAAAACGCGATAGGGGTGTATTGACCCCTGCCGGTAACAGAATATAAAAACTCGAATTTTTTTCAAAGTGCGCATCCAATATTTCCAAAAAAATGTTCGAACACTACTATTCATAAATAATTAAAAGTCACAAAACGCCATCTCTCCGCAAGCAACCGCTGCGGAGATTTACCACTTTAAAAATCGAAATGGGCCAATTGACCCAGCCTGGAACTTCTAGTGTTAAAAGTCATGTAAAATTTTATTTATTGTTAATAAGTGAATGAACTAAAACTGCCTTGCTTGAAATGTCGGATAGGAGCTAGTTATACAACGGTTATAAATGGGTTCTAAACGGCCCAAACCGCGCCATAACCGGTTTTTGTGTCCGGATTATAACCGACATCTAACCGGGCTCTATCTGGCATTATATAATATTCGTATCCGGTTCCTAAATAGTTTGTAACTGGATCCACAAAATACTTCTACCCGGTTCTTACCCGGTCCTAAACGGCTTGTACCCGATTTTTGTCTCTGGTTTATATCCGACACCTAACTGGGCTGTATCCGGCATCATGTAATATTCGTAAGAGATTCCTATACCTGCTTTTTAACTGGGTCTACAAAAAAATTGTACTCAGGCTCCCCAAGCTGCAATGTATTTGTCTGCATTAAAGTTTTGCTTAATGTTTTTTAGAAAAAAAGGCCAATGACCTTACTTTTGCGCAGAAACAAACACATGTTTGAGTCGGTGAGAATCAACACACGTGTACTAATGTGCTCGTGTGTCGGGTGCCGTGTGGGAATTGGTTAGGAACCAGTTAGAAACGAGCTTTGGTCTGGTAAAATTTTATTTCTGGTCCCATTTGTCGGATAGAAACCGGCAGGGGCTGGTTAGAATATTTCTTGTGTCCAGTGCCGTGTAAGAATCGGTTAGGAACCGGTTAAAAACGAATTCCGGTGTTTGCCAATATTTAATTTCAGGTTTCAATTTTTCAGATAGAAACTGGTTAGGACTAGTTAAAATGTTTCCTGTGTCGAGTGCCTTGTAGGAGTCGGGTAGGAACCGGTTAGAAACGAATTTCGCTGTTTCCCAATATTTAATTTCAGGTTCTAATTAGCCTGATAGAAGCCGGTCAGGACCTGTTAGAAAGTTTCTACTGTCGAGTGCCACGTAGGAATCGGGTAGGTAACGGCTGAAAATGAATTTCGGTGTTTGTCAATATTTAATTTCGGGTTTTAATTTCCCGGATAGAAACCGGTTAGGTCCAGTTTAAAAGTTTCCAGTATTGAGTGACGTGTAGGAATTTGGTAGGAACCGGTGAGAATCGAATTTCGGTCTGCCAATATGGAAATTCAGGTTCCATTTTGCCGAATAGAAACCCGTTGGGACTGGTTAGAATGTTTCCTGTGTCGAGTGCCGTGTAGGGATCGAGTAGGAAGCGGTTGGAAACGAATTTTGGTGTTTGCCAATATTTGATTCCAGGTTCTAGTTTTCCGGATAGAAACCAGTTAGGACCAGTTAGAAAGTTTCTAGTATGTGGTGCAGTGCACGAATCGGGTAGGAACTGGTTAGAAATGAATTTCGGGATACCAATATTTAATTTCAGGTTTCAATTTGTCGGATTGAAATCAGTTAAGACCGTTTAGAAAGTTTCGAGTGTCGAGTGCCGTGTAGGGATCGGGTAGGAAGCGGTTGGAAAGGAATTTTGGCGTTTGCCAATATTTAATTTCAGGTTCTAGTTTGCCGAATAGAAACCAGTTAGGACCAGTTAGAAAATTTCTACTGTCAGGTGCCGTGTACGAATCGGGTAGGAACTGGTTAGAAATTAATTTCGGGATACCAATATTTAATTTGTTTCCAATTTGTCGGATAGAAACCAGTTAGGACCATTTAGAAAGTCTCCAGTGTCGAGGCCGGGCCGAAATCGGGTAGGAACCGGCTGGAAATGAATTTTGGTCTGCCAATATTTAGTTTCAGGTTCCAATTTTGTCGGATAGAAATCGGTTAGGACCGGTCAGAATGTTTCCTGTGTCGGGAGCCGTGTAGAAATCAGTTAGGAACCGATTAGAAACGAATTTTGAGGCTTGCAAATATTTAATTTCAGGTTCTAATTCACCGGATAGAAATCGGTTATGACCAGTTAGAAAGTTTCCAGTATCGTGTGCCGTGCAGGAATCGATTAGTAACCAGTTGGAAACGAACTTTGGTCTGGCAATATTTAATTTCTGGTTCCAATTGGTCGGATAGAAACCGTTTAGGACCAGTCAGAAAGTTTCCAGTGTGATGTGCCGCGTAAGACTCGATGAGAAACAAGTTAGAAACGAACTTTGGTCTGCCAATATTTAATTTCTTGTTCCATATATCGGATAGAGACTGGTTAGGACCGGTTAGAATGTATCCTGTGTCAAGAGTCGTGTAGGAATAGGGTAGGAACCGGTTAGAAACTAATTGCGATGTTTGCCAATATTTCATTTCAGGTTCTCATTTGATGGATAGAAGCCGGTTAGGACCGGTTAGAAAGTTTCCAGTGTCGAGTGCCGTGTAGGAATCGGTTAGAAACCAATTAGAAACGAACTTTGTTCTTTGTCAATATTTAATTTCTGGTTCCATTAGGCGGATAAAAACCGATTAGAACCTGTTAGCATATTTCCACAACATTTTCTGTTGCTATTTCGCGGATAAGAACCGGTTAGGATCCGGGTACGTTCCAGAAATTCAAATTGAGACCGAATAGAAATCGGTCAGAACAGGGTACAAACTGAATGACCGCCCGAAAAAGAGGTCCATTTTCATGATTTTTTTTGGGAGTTTGACAAAAGGAATAGGAATTACTTTTGGAGGGTTTGATCAGCATGTACAGGAAAAAAAAATTTTTATCGAAAAAAAATGCAAAATGGCGGCGATTAGGAAAGTTTTGTATGTTGCCTTTTTAAAAACAGACTGTGCGGCCGGAAACATTTTTCCTTCAATTTGCAATGTGGAACAAAAAACCAAGAATATTTAAGAAGTATATATCATTAGCTAGAGAGCTACGAAGGATTTTAATTTTTTATCAAATTTTGTAGAAATGGTGCACTTTTGAAAAAAAGTTTCGATTTTCGGCCAAAAAATAAGCACGAAATTGTTTATGAAAAAAAAAATTTATATTAAATCAAAAAACCCCTACGTAGTTCCATAACGAATGTTATTGTGAAGCTACTGTGAAAATTTCAGACTGGTATGTGTAACGGTCTTCGAGCAATGTTTCCGGCCAGTCTGAAAAAAGTCATTTCGAAAAAAGCGCGTTTAAAGTTTTACTAACAGAAAAATCCATGAATCTTGGCAGCGTTCACTGATTCACAAAAACACCTACACTATTTGTAATAGAAATCAGCGCACCCCAGTTGACACCTGAGGAACCCTAATAACCGTCCCACTTAACATTTCGACTGATAAAAGAAATATAAAAGCGTTGGACCCAAGTGCGCCGCTGGAGCGCTCAGTACACGTTTCGAGGAGGCGCCTCGGGGAAATCAAGATTTCGACCTGTTAACATTTTTTTTTTCGCAAATGGGACCAAGTGCACTTTGTTTTTGAGCCCCTAAAGTACATTTTGAGCCAAGAAAAATAGAATTGATTTTTTGAAAACCCTAGAGTGGTATTAACCCTTCACTCAAAGTATTAATTATATGATACATCATACACACTGATTGTACTTGACAGCTCGAAAAATTTTCACCGGTGGCAAAAGAAAATAAACTCGCATAACCTGATAAACATACTTTATTTTCAGAAGCTGTCTTACTCGCACTTTTACTGTGCGTGAGAAGAGGACACGTGGCGCTTGTGCACTAAGTGAAGAGTGATCACTATTTACAGGCCAGCCATTTACGGTGCCGTTGCTCCTATCAGATTCGAAAATGTTGTCCATGGCAGTTCAGTCTCCTTATTATCCCTTCGTGGTCATAACTTTTTTATTAAATTTGATCAAGTTTCCAGTTTCAGTTTATTCATTCACCAACAATAAACTAAATTTTACATGACTTTTATTAATATTTTTAAGTTCTCTTCCATACTAAATTTGAATCTCCCGCGTATCCAGTGTATCATATATACCGGGTGTCTCAGACCACCCATCTACCCCTCTTAAAATGGAGGGAACTCAGTTTTTCGGAAAACGCAAAAAAATGTAATAACCAAGTCGGGCGTGCTCTACCTTTTGGTCATATTATCAACTTCCGGACTCAACCGGAAGTGGGTGAATCAGACCGAAGCTTCATTTTTTCAAATGGAACATGTATATTTTTATGACGGATTTGGGTTCTACGCTAAAAAATACGTAAGTTTTGTTTGAAATGTTTTTTTTTCTAAAACCGGATTCTTGACCTCTAAATGACCTTTGCGTTAAGGGCATTTTCGATTTGCATGGAACCCTTCTGATCTCGAGAAACCGAGTTTTTGAGAAAACAAAAATACATTTTAAAAGTAAATTAGGTACGGGCTTTCGATTAGTTACATTCAAAACTTCCGGTTTGGACCGGAAGTGAGATTTTTACACGGGAAGTTCGTTTTTTTAAGACGAATTCGTACATTTTGATGAGAACATTTTTGAAAAATGTTAATTCCATTTACCGCCATTAGAAATACTGAAAGACGAAAATATTCTTTGCAAACCTGTATTCGAAATCTTTAATGTTCAAATTGCGCTCCACCTTGTGTAATACAGGCCTGTACTCTGACTTGAAGGTTATCAAGAGCTCTTCTAGTTTCAGCTGCATCGAGTGACCTAATTGCTTCGGTAATTCTATGAATCATGTACTTTCCGATCCACCTATTAGGAAATAAACGATCTAAACTTGCTCGACTGATACGTGCGGTATGCGCTAGGACGCTAGCTTCAAATTTTCGCTACCATCATTCTTCAAGGTAAGTTTGAGATTTTTCAGAAATGGTGTTTTCGAATGCGGAGACGCACGACATGCTGCAAGTTTATTTTGAGGCAGGGTCCTTCGCTGGTGCTGAGAGACTGTGGCGACTACGTTTTCCTAACAGATTTCCTCATTCTCGGAAAGTTTTTTCGCGCCTGTCTAGAAGAATAAGGACAGATGGCATTGTGCAAGCCCATCATAGCAAAGGAAGGGTCATCCACCGACGAGTTAGAAATGAGCTATCAGAGCATGTCATTGCATCCGCAATTGTCCAACCAGATGATTCACCTCGACGGCGCGAGATTGATTCTGGGATTGGTAAGTCTACAGTCCACCTCATTCTTGAAGATAGTAAATTTCATCCCTACAGAATGGAGCTGCATCAAGATCTGAATAACCTTGATTTCGAGCAACGCCTGACATTCTGCAATTGGTCAAGACGCCAAGAAGAACAATTTCATCGGACCATACTATTTTCGGATGAATGCACATTTAAGAGTGACGGGGAAGTAAATAAGTGGAACTTCCGTTATTGGGCACCTAATAATCCGCATTGGTTAAGAACCATCGAACATCAACGGATTTGAAAAGTAAATGTATGGTGCGGGATTATTGATGATCAAATAATGGTATAAAATAATAGGTCAGATTTTTTTCGATGGCGACTTAAATCGCTTAAGATACGTAGAGCTTATAGAACAACAATTGCCGATTTTATTGGAAAATCTTGATCTTCAATTACGCCGCGATATGTGGTTTCAGCAAGATGCGTGTCCGTCGCATACCGCACGTATCAGACGAGCAAGTTTAGATCGTTTATTTCCTAATAGGTGGAGCGGAAAGTACGGCCCTATCAATTATCCACCTCGATCCCCAGATCTTACTGTACTAGATTATTATTTATGGGGAAGAGTAAAGGATTTAGTTTACCGCGAGCGCCCAACCACAAGAGCCAACATGATTCACAGAATTACTGAAGCAATGAGGTCACTCGATGCAGCAGAAATTACACGAGCTCTTGATAACCTTCAAGTCACAGTACAGGCCTGCATTTCGCAAGGTGGAGCGCAATTTGAACATTAAAGAGCTCGAATGCAGGTTTGCAAAGAATATTTTCGTCTTTCAGTATTTCTAATGGCGATAAATGGAACTAACATTTTTCAAAAATTTTGTCTTCAAAATGTACAGATTCGGCTTAAAAAAACGAACTTCAAGGTAAAAATCTCACTTCCGGTCCAAAACGGAAGTTGTGAATGTCATTAATCGAAAGCCCGTACCTAAATTTACTTTTAAAATGTATTTTTCTTTTCTCAAAAATTCGGTTTCTCGAGATCAGAGGTCAAGAAACCGGTTTTAGAACAAAAAATTTCAAACAAAACTTACGTATTTTTCAGCGTAGAACCCAAATCCATCATAAAAATATACATGTTCCATTTGACAAAATAAAGTTTCGGTCTGATTCACCCACTTCCGGTCGATTCCGGAAGTTGATAATATGACCAAAAGGTAGAGCACGCCTGACTTGGTTATTAAATTTTTTTGCGTTTTCCGAAAAACTAACTTCCCTCCATTTTAAGAGGGGTGGACGGGTGGTCTGGGACACCCGGTATATCAGTGTGTATTTTTGAGTTTCGGTACATCCCCTGTACTGAGAATATTAATGTCTAATATTGCAGTGCTTGGTTGAAAGTGACAATTATTAATGACAATATTTTTTCTTTTTAGTTCTTTCCCAAAAATAGATTAGACAATTTGAACTTCAACATAATTCATAAAATTTTTAAGTTTTTCAGAATCAAGAAGAATATTATATTTTGTCATACCCACCTCGAAAGATGAACTTTACATGCCTCTAAAGTCTGAAAATACGTGAAGTACAACATTTCAGTAGATAGCGTGATCACAATGCTGGCACATGCGTACTTTGGATTAAAAATACATATAGTTATTTTTTACACCCGTGGATAAAATTGTGCATACGCAAGTTGGTAGGTTATGTTACAGGGCAATTGATCGAAAGCCTTGAAGAAATCAAAGAAGGCAATAGTTACAACTGCAAAAAAAAAAGTTTAAACAATATTTTTTTCAAAGATTTTTTCTCAAAATTTTAAGCTTCAATTTTTTAATTTTTTTAAATCATTTTAACATGATTTTATTACACACAGAGATGAACCCGTGATTAAAAAAATGTTTCAAGAACTTTTGTTGCGATAAAAATTTTTTTTTAATATACATAAACCTCTGTAGAATATATACAGTTCTCATTTTGATACATCATTTCATAATAATTTTTGACTCAGCTGATAAGGAAAAAGAAGCCTATCATATTTAAAATCAAAAATTAAAAAAATTAAATTTTCTTTTTGAAAAAAGCGCTCCCACGATTTTTAATTGCATATCAAAAATATCCGACAATCATCAAAATAAAAAATACTGCAAAAAGGTCCAGTAATATTATTTTTTCATAGCCTTTGGCACTAAAGGAATATATAACTCTTTTCAGATTCAACAGTTACAATTAAAAAAAGTGTAAAACTGTTTTGGCTCTATATTTAATTTTCAACGAAATTGACCCAAACCATTGACAACAATAAAAAACAAAAGTTTTTTATCAAAATTATTTTTTTCATTGATAAATGAATGTTATTGATACTGAATGTTACTTTCTTGTTTCTTCTTAACACAACAGCCTCATGGTAGATCTGTCCATTGTACTGCGACAGCATTTCTCCTATGTAATGCCGTCCAAAGGAAAAAGATACATAAGTGACATTGTCGTTTAGGTCGAGTTTCCGATTGTTAGGTATAAGAGAATAACCCTAAATCGCAAAGTCACTTCTGTATCTTTTCATCTTGGACGTCAGTGTAGAGGATATGATTATCCTCAGTAGCCCAACCAATTAGTTTTTTCGTGAAATATCGCTTTTTTTGCGTTGTTCAATTACTTTGTCTAATTAGATGCTCATAAATCTCAATGGTGCTTGCCAATTTTTGCGAGCCAACATTGCATGTGGCTATTCTCTTTGAATGGCTTCGTATCCGGCGACCAGTCACCTTTACCACGTTGATACGATTAGAATTTCTAATAATGTCCTGTTTTATATTAACAATGGACCCCACTAGGTAGCCGTTTTGTCAGGTTTCCATAGTCTAGAATGCCTCAAATAAGGCTGTAATATACTTGAGAGCTGCTTCTTGTCATGGCGATATGGCACTTTTATTCGAAACCGGCTCTAAGGTTGACCTGCATTGTAAAGATGCATTGACATCGTCTGTCGTTTCAGGGGATATGGAATGCTCACGACGAGAGTCTGTGCAGTCTGCACAATACCACTTCTTTTGTCCATTTTTTGATTTATTATTGTCCTCGGTCGGAACGTTCACGCATTCTCCCTACGTTTACACCAGAGAGTGGTTCCATTTGGACTCTGATAATCGGCCACTGCGTGCCCGAAGCCTAGGCACTTGTAGCGTGTAGGCGCCTCTGTGCCTACTGTCTGACCCTGCATATGTCTCATCCAATTTCCTTGTTTTTAGAAGTTCATCTGCCATGCGGTGTTTTCATGGTGATTATTATTTGCAGATTACTGTATAACTTCCTTAGACTGTTCAGCTTTTAGCTTTTCTGGTCGGATTCGCCAGTGGATTCACGCATTGCCTTCTGCACCTCATGGGCAGTGATGGTCTCGTTCAGGTCACTGAACTCCCTCAGATAGGGCTTGATTGAGGTTTCCATCACTGCTTTCCCTTCTAGGGCTTAGGTTAAGGCTTCACGGATTGGCTCAATGTTTCACCGTTTTCAATTATTGGCTGCCCTGTGCATTCTTTCTACGAGTGACTCAGCATGATGGTGGCATGCGCGGGTATGATCTTCGAACCAGTGAGCCTAGAGCACCGATGATCATGACAACCATTTTGACAGAACATTCTGGGTGCAGCCGTTGCAACTCTTCTTTTTCTGGGGGTCACACGAGTAGAATTCTCAACATTGTAACTCTGGCTTTCTGTAGGTACATGAGGCCATGGGAAAAATCCTTCCAGTAAGGGAAGGGGAGATAAATGCGTAAGATAAAATTAGAAGACGACGTTGATAAGGTAATCAGAGTCGCCGTGGCCGTGGTCAGTGCAACATGCAAGGAGCCCTGGCTGGCCTTGAACGTGGCCAAACAAATTGAATGCTTCTAGAAGGTTCTCAACCTGTAACCTTACGTCCAATGTAGGATGAATGGCGGAGACGTCAGATTCAAGAGTAACTCCCGATCGATAGCAAAGCAATTGTATTGAAGAAATCTATTTTTTCTTATGATAGTGCGAAGGAATGAAAAGCTTCAAAACTTAAAACTAAAAAACCATTGAATAAGAGAAAAAAGCTTCCTGTCAAAAAAGAATCTTGGTATTGCAAAATCCGTGAAGAAGATATGGTGATAGTCATGCGTATGTGCGTTGTTTGTGCGGCCTATGTGCACGAAGAATGCCTTGCATTAATAAAGAACGAAAAAAAACTTCTTTATGTCTAAAATGCGAGATAAAGTCATAAATTAACATTTATTCTTGTTCCTAATATGAAAAGCTATATTGAGTATATGGGTTACTCAATATGGTCTAAATACTATTTTCGAATATCTTACTTTTTTTGACCTCGTCAATAAAAATTTGCTTACATTTTAATGTTTTTATTCACTAAAAAGGATGGATTTTTCACATGCATCAATTGAAATTAAAACTTTTTTACATTAACATTACTTTTAAAAAAACATAAACGTTAGGTAGGCCATAATGGGTCCAGATACCTTATATGCGCGAATTCTTTCTGTAGCCAGATTTCTGTGACACACAAGATATCGACCTTATATTGATTGCTATACAAACTCCAGGCATTCCAGAGTGCCAGCCTAAACTTCTCTCTATGGAGGTTCAGTAAAGTCTCCCTAATCTAATCTTGTGAGCCTCTTGGCATTCTCGAATTTTCACAAACAGCACTTGAAACGATTAGTGAGCCTAGCCAAACAGAAAACAAACTTCAAACCGAAGAGGTGCCCAGGTGGTTAAAAGTTCCAGCTCACTTGGCGGATACGCGAAAATGCAACACTTATAAACTAAGTAATGACCTTAGGTCCAATTCCTAAATAATAAACAGCAAATTTTACCTGCAGAGTTACTTACTTAGCCTAACCTATACAATAATATACCTGTAATAATCGACCTTTCCGTAAATATCGGTTGCATTGGGAACGATATAAGCAACTCATAGAATGTCTGTACCGTCTGTTCCATCCCTGGATGCGTAGTCTTCCGAATTGATATTCGAGGTAACGATAGGGGTAGAATTTGTTTTTTTTACGTTATTAATAAGGTGGGAGAATGTCCGGCGCTGCTCCATTCCCAAGGTATTATGCTGCCGAATCATCGGTTGGTGTCTGCCATACGGTAATCCTCCGGAAATCTTATAGCAGATGTCCTTGATATTTCCCTGAGTGGTACCGGGTGCAGCTGAAGTCGCTATCTTAGGCGGGCTGGATTCATCAAAAACAAAAGCTCCATTGCTCAGTACCTGTCACCAATGACCACGCGGAGTTCCTTAGCTACGGCGATTTCATTTTACTTGCCTGAGTTCTTGACCCTAACCATCGATTCCATAAGAACGGTATAAGATCGTTCCCAGATGTAACGATCTAGTCAGGATTAAATGTTTACAGGTCCGGCAATAAAGTATCTGAGATTGAATTAGAATTTGGTAAGCGTACCGCGTACCTCATTCTTTAGAGAAAGCGAGGGGTCAAGGACAGATATGTCAGATGCCTCGAGTATGTGACAGAAACAATTGTTGAGGATAAATATATACGCGATTTGCAAATGAATTTAAATTGGTATGTCTCTCGAAGTTTACTCACAGAACATATGGTTGCCTACTTTTCTAGTCCATACTGATAGAGCTTACAAAAATTACAGTTTGGCATACCTTTTTTGTAACAAACTAGTCAGGTTTTAGCTTTTTCATGTATCCTTTGCTACAGTTCCACATATTCAAAATAAGACAGGACTGGTAAACATTTTTTTTTGAGTATTGGCTTTGGGTCATAAGCATAGGAAGTAATTTCATTTGTGGTGCTGTCAGCAAATAGACTCATATTGTATGGGGGCGTCGATATATAATATATCTATATATAATATATATTTATGTATAATATTGTAAGTAATACAATTAACCAATACACTTTATTTGGCAGGTTTTATATAAATTATATAAGAGTGCAACAAACACCGGAAGTAGCAGAAAAACTAGCGCGTTATGGAAACTTAATCAAAACTGTAACAAGTTGTACAGGAAAGAACTTGACAGATTTCTTTGACCTATATGTGCTTTACGGTCATTTACAATCACAGCAGGCAATGGATTTAAAGCTTCCGAATTGGACTCACGGACTTTTTCCTCTCGGTGAACTCCTGGAAGCATCTCTGACGGAACTTGAAATTCTAAATTATAATGATGTACTAAAAAAATACAATGGAGGTATAAATTAAATCTTACCTGTATACGCAAATAATTATTATCTTACAGTATCATATCACTGCCATTGTATTAATATGAAAAAAGTAGCTTCTATACTATCATACTACAACATTTTGAAAACGTCATGATACAAATTTCAATATGAACTCAAAATTAATTTAGTACGGACTCGATCCCTTGACAATTGTCAATGTGGAATTTTTTGTAAACATACGGATGAGAGTTGGAGAGAGAAAGGAGAACGCAGTGGGGGGGGGGGTATAGGGGTGAAACGTTGTATGTTCATTGTTATTTAATAATTTGTAAAATGTTTCAATATTTCATTTTACAGGGCCATATTTACGTAAGATCTCTGAGAATATGGAGTCTGTAATAAACGGTTCTAACAAAGAAACAAATCGAAAAATAAATTTATATAGCGGGCACGATATTAATGTTTCCGCAATTATCGCTGCTCTTAATTTGAAGAATACACAAGTACCTAATTTCTCCAGTGCTATAATTGTAGAACTTCTTCTAAAAGATGGAATATATTATGTGAAGGTAGGAGAACGCCTTGAATATATGTATCTGAATATAAAAAATTGATTTTTTCAACATTCATAAACGTTTATAAACATCTATAAGTAATTCTGAACTTTCTTCATATATGTAGGTTTTGTATTTTCTGGGCGAGCCCTCTAAGGTTGAAGAATTGCAGATTCCAAATTGCTCCAAATTATGTCCATTAGAGGATTTCATTAGGTTAACAAAGAATGTCGTACCATCTGATGAAGAATTGAAATGCAATTAAGAAAAAAAAGTGTGATCGTCACTTAATTGACTTCATCGTAATTAGATTGTTAATTATTCGCAAGAGGTATAGCAGAAAAATTTGCTGCATAGTTTTAAAATAGCCTCTCAATAGTTTTATGATAGATTTTTAAAAGGACCATTGCTGACCATATCTTTCTTTTGTACTCTAAAATTATATAATATATAGTTTTACATAGTTTTTCTTATAAATGATATATTTTACAACTGTGAAACTTGTTTGTTAGAGACACAATTGATCCAATTTCATTTTATGTATGTATTTTGATACAGAAATTAAAATGTGAGATCAAAAATGCTACAAAAAGACGTCAAAAACATCATTCGTTAATTGAAGATCATATTACTCAATCGCTCCCGTGGATAATACATTTGTCGAGGGAGGGAGAGAGAGGAATACTTATTTCTTATAAATTATTTTTTTGCTCAATTGACTTTTTAAATGCCAATATGTCACTCCTTCGATCACCTACAATTGTAATAGGGAAAAGAGCACAGTGGGAAAAAAGCATTTGTTTGGGACAAAAATCAGCCGACTCCTCAAATCTCAATAGATCAGATTTTTTTAAATACTCATGAAGGGTCGCACTTTAACGTAGGAGAGCACGTTTTTTGAATTTATTATTAAATAATTTGTTACATAACTTAAAAATTGCAATTGGTTATATTTGCGACATTTACTTAGCCCCATTCATTGATATATCTGCAAAAAGGTATAGAATTGGTAAATTTACTTTTGTTGAATTAAAATGTAACTTGAAGATGAATATCCTGCAATTTGTTAATTTTGATAAACAAATATTGCATTCAACTGGTAACAACAATAATTAAACATGAAACAACACTTACCATTGTTATGAACAATTTTTATAAACAAATTCACTTATTTGGCATATCTACCCTGGCGGACCGGCCGAACGCAAACATTACGCTACAGCGTAACGGTAAAGTAATGCTAAAGTAATGGTAAAGTAATATGGCATTATAATTAATAAAGGAAACAAAATTAATATGTAAACTGTTGCAATTATAATAAAACGTTGAAATTTACGTTCAACGGTCATGCAATGACGGTCACTATGTTTTTTTATTTTTTAATGCTGCAAAAGCAACTTGTTGCAATTGCGGCATGACCGTTGAACGTAAATTTCAACGTTTTATTATAATTGCAACAGTTTACCCCAGGCAGAAAAATTCTATATAGTTTATACATAATGTATTATATATAGGCACTATATAATAAATTATATATTTTTTATACATAATCGACGATTCACAATTTATATAATAGGAACATAATATTTCTTCACATAATTACCTTCTTGGACACGATTTAAGTATGTCATTGAGTCCGGATGGTATAAAGGTGCGAAATATCGGTACTCCTCCGGAAGTGACAATGACCCCGGTGTACCTAAT
>CAKNXH010057778.1:99939-115325 GCA_932178445.1 Andricus quercusramuli
ATTTTATGAAGAGATATTATGTTCCTACTATATAAATTGTGAATCGCTGATTATGTATAAAATATATATAATTTTTTATATAGTGCCTATACATAATACATTATGTATAAACTATATCGAATTTTTCCGCTTGGGACATATTAATTTTGTTTCCTTTATTAATTATAATGCCATATTACTTTACCATTACTTTAGCATTACTTTACCGTTACGCTGTAGCGTAATGTTTGCGTTCGGCCGGTCCGCCAGGGTATGTATCGGAAATTTTTCTTTTCTATAAAATTATTTATTTTCACGTGAAGACCAAGAATGGTACACATTAGAGTTCCACGAAACAACATTTTTCATTGTTATGAACAATTTTTATAAACAAATTCACTCATTTGGCATTTATATGCATAGAAAATTTGTCTCTTCTACGGAAGCATTTCTTTTCATCCAAAGAATAGAACTTGTGCACAACTGAATTTCATCCAAAAATATTTATCACTGTTATAAACATTTTATACAAACAAATTAACTTATTTTTGTGTCACTGCAATTGGCTATATTGATATCAAAACGTATTCCATGGCAATCTTCCAGCTTCTCTATCAAACGTCAAAATTGCAGCCATAAAAGAGGTTTTTTGGAATTTATTAATTTTTTTTGTACTGTTAGAAATTTTAAATATTTTTTACTTTATCAATTTTACCTTCGTATGATCTATACCTATAAGTCTCTTAGATTTGAAGATTCTCTTGAAAATATTATTATACGAGAAGAATCTAGGAATCTTCTGTCATTTGTTTTAAGAACAAATGAATAAACGTGGAACGGACTATACTTTGTTTTCTCTCGAATGGTTCTGTCATTTGTTTCCGTTTCGGTGATACTAAGAAGTTCTACTAAGAGTAAATCGTATTCTATCTCGGTCATACATATTTAATGCCGGTTTACCCATAACATGGAGTATAAAGTCAAAAATTTATTATTACGTGAGATGATGTGGAATGGTGAAGTACACGGAAGAAAAGACAAATTAGACATAATCATAGACATCATCAAATCTTGAAGCTCGTTCCATGATGTCCAGATAATGGAAATAAAACGCAAATTGATCGACAGCTTTCTTCCACAGTATAATAGAAAATGGTCAAAGATTCGTATGATAAAAAGTACTTTTATGAGGAAAAATATAGAATTTTTACAAAGTGAATTTAGAGTAGTATTCAATCAGACCCAAAGAAATATTGCAGAACCTAAAGATGGATTCGTTGATTGTTCATTTTATTCATGAAGTCTACTTAATGTTTCTAAAAAAGGTCGTCCACGTTTGAGTTTCGAAGAAGGATCTGAAAAGACGAAACGTAGACGACTGAATAAAACTGCTCTGAAACACAGTGGAAAAGAGTTATCAAGAGCACTCAAATTGGTTAATCATCCACATGCTTGCGATTCTTCAACGGATGAAACAATAATTAGGAATGAAGTCAGTAATGAAGACAGATTATTGGCTATGTACATGGATCTAGGTCTAGCGAAGAGAAAGTATGAGAAGATGAGGCTCCATAATTTGTATCTGCATGGTAATAAGCTGCACCCTCCTTACCCTAAAATTCGAATGGCCAAAAATAATTGTTATCCGGAACATATCGAAGTATCGGAATCAGGAGAAAGTGTCAATTTCATTTCTCTATTGGGACATACGACTAAAAGGATACTCATGGATTTGGCGAGGACGAACTTGAGAAATTACAGGCTCAAAAGTTGCTACTGATTGGGAAATGGGGGATGGATTTGTACAATGAGATCTGCACAACAAATGACTAGAAAAAAGTGGTCCATCAAGGTGAGTGTTCCTACTCTTTCTGATTCGGGCTGAAACGATTTGGAATAATTGAACATTACGACTCTAGATTTTAAATGTAGCATCATATACTTAAGTTCCAAAAGGATAGAAAGAAATGATTCCTTGAAATCAACCAAATAAGGAAAGAAGATTAATGGACAATTGCGCACGCAATTTGATTATGAGAAGTGGGGATTCGCGGGTCTGAGAGGAAGCGAGGCCCAGTCTCGGGTCGGAAAACCCAGGTCAATCAGTCCTTTCGTGAGCCCACTCAGGAGTAAAGGTTCTCGAGGACGCTTCGACGATCGGCGACTTTACTTAGGAAAATTTCTTATAGAATCTGGTGCGTTAGGAAGGCAACTCTGGTCTACCAGAATAATCAGGATTTATTTATTAAATTATAAAGAGGAAAATGTTTGAGAAGTGAAATGTAAAAAAGTTTTGTTATATAAAATGCCAATTGCGACTCAACAGTGTGTCTCCAAATCTCAATATTAGGAAAACCTGAATTATGTTTCAGAGCCATGGATCTAAAATGTTATTCAACCCGTTTTCATACTGGCGCTTAACAATTTAATCCAAATTCTAATCATAAAACAGGAAAGTCCTTCTAAAGAGATTATGCGTGGAAAAGTTTCTTTGACTCAAGAAGGCGTGATCTAAACTTTGAAAAGTGAGATTTTGAACCGGAACTAGTTTATCCGGACCTTATGTCACTCGATAAAAATAATTTAGAGAACGCCAAATAATCCTGAAAGAAAGAAAAGTTGAATTTTATAATTAGAATTGTAGAATTCTAGGAGCAGGACTCCCAGAATGAATTCTCAATTTTAATTAATGGAAAATTTCAGAGACACTGTGAGTAGATTAATTAAAAAGATAATTTATTCTCTGCCAAGTTCGAAAGAAATTTGAAGACTTGTGAATCTTTTATCTAGAGTTAGGAAAATGATGTCTTGGTTTTGATCCAGACATTGCACATGGTCTACCAGAATTAGGATATCATTTAAAAAGGCAAAATGAAAGACGTAAAGAAATCCTGAGTATTCAAAATAGGGAAATGGCTGTGAGGCTAGAAATCAGAGGAATGGTGCCAGAAATTGAAGTCCGGTAGAAAATAACGGTTCAGGCTAGAGTTCACATAAAGTTGAATTATTTATAAGTTTAAATTAAATCCCTCTGCCATAGATGCTCTTGTTGATTTGGGATCAGTGGAGAATTTCATTTTAAAAGAATTTATAATCCAGAATTATTTCACATTTGGGAATTTGAGAATCGAAAAAGATGAAGTAAAAATTTGAATTGGTGAAGAAGAATTGAGATTGCCCAAGGTTTTTTTTTATAGAATTCGAGAATAGAGTTTTTCGTAGTAGTTTCATCGTTCTACCAGGATTGACACCGACGTGCTTACTCGGGGCCAATTTCCTGAACGGAACATAGCAATTTACCAATGAATTAAATTTTATAGATTAATATCTATAAAATCTCACGAATTGGTACATTTACCATTAACTAAACGAAAGAGTCAATGCCTAGGTTAACATTAACATCCATTCACCCTATATCAACGAGCATTAGCATGGTTAAGAGGGAAATAATGTTACAGGGCCATGATAATGATATTGAAAATGAGTTGAATGATGATGATGACGATGACGATTATGATTATAATGGTGATGGTGAAAGTGGAGATGCGATTAATCAGAGAGATGTGGTCCATGATAATGAAAAACAGTTTTCTGATAAAGCTGTGTTTTTCCTTTCCATGGTTCCACTTCAGTTAGTCACTAAAGATTCTGTCGTCTGCCAAATGAAACTCTATCTTCAGTTAATTTTTGTCAGCCCATAAAGTGCCAATTTATTAAAAAAACGCGTATGAATATTATACAAACCTATTACCGAAAGTGTATCCACATGCTTGGATTCGCTTTTTAGAATACCTGTTACATGTTGCATATAATACGGATTTTAAAAAGAGCTGTGCAAGAAATCCTCAAGAAAAGCAACTGAAGAAATCTAGAAAAAATGAGATTCAAAAATGGTTGAAATCAGAATTATCATTACCAACTATGCACGAGATTCTGATACACGGAAGTGCGATCATCAGATCCTTCAAATTACCGATTGGATGGTTTTCAGAAGAAGCCCAAAAGGCGAGCAATAAAGTTTTCAGGAAGGCCCGATCAGGTGCACCTCTATATTGAAAAACGATCCTTCATGAGTATTTTCAATCAAAAAAAGCTCTGATCCGTTGAGATTCGAGGAGTCCGCTGATTTTTGTCCCAAAAATGTGCTTTTTTCTCAGTGTGCGATGGGGCAAAGGCGACGTTACTTATGACGTCGCTATCGTTCAACAATTTTAATTCTATTTTGCAGTAAATTAATCTATTTCATTATAGAGATAGCGTGACTTACTAAAATCTTGATAATTGACGTTGTAAATAAAAAAATTATGCAGAAAGCTGTTTTAAGAGCGAAAGAATGGAAGATTCGCTGGCAGAAATATAAAGTTTTCACCATTAATGGCAATACTTACAATATAAAAATTTGATATTTTGACAGATAAAACAATATCACATTCTGTAATTATAATTATTGAACGAAATTCAAGTCCAAAGTATATTAAATATCGTAAGTAATTGAGGCCTCTCCAGGAGGCGACACGGAAAAAAGTACACTGTAAGATGTACAATCTCGAACAGTAAAGCTAAGGTTCAAAGCGTACCCGCTGTGAAATAAGCAGTTTTCACAGTATTGAATGCAGTGTGAACCAGTAATCTGAAAATATACTGGTCGAAATACCACTTGTAGCAACACATAAAGCAGCTATTACAGTTTGGCATTGTAGAGTCGAATAGTACTGGTGGGCGCTGTTTAAATTACTGCTCCGCATTGTAAGGTTTCACTTATAAGCTGGCAGACATTACGTTTTCCAATTGTGAATTAAAAATGGTGAATTATACAATTTACAACTGAAGGGTAGAAATGCAAAAGGAGTCAAGCGCCAAATTTTCGAAATCGGGTTTATTAGTTCAAAAAATCAGATAAATTCTATTACACATGCCTGCCAAAGGATTTTTTTGGGGCATCATTTTTCAAAATTTGTGTTCTTGTATTCACAGTCCGAGAAGCTTGTCTAACCACAAAGTAAAAAATCAAATTTCATTTTTCTCGACACTGGCTAATTATTTTTAATTACTATTGGGTCCCTTCCGTTCAGCACTGAATAACCCAATTCCTCATTTTCTGGAAATATGCAAAATTATTACTGCTATCGTCATTATTTTGAAGTTTAAATATTAGTTTTAGACCATTTCGAAGTCATAATTGGATTTTCAAATTTCGCGAAACTGCATGATTTTTTAAACACAAACTTTTTGGAAATCAATTTGTCCATTCAATAACTAGAATTCAAATTTTTAGTTTCTTCTTAAACTGCAAACTGACTCTACAATTAATGTTTAAAGATGTTAAAAGTCGATACGGACCCAAAATCTAACCTCAAAACGTGACCTGTTTCATTCAATTTCTCGAAACCGGATAGCTTTTTGTGAGCAAACTTTTTTTAGTTCTATAGAGCATGAAAGTGTCTCGAAAGAACTTCCTTATTTTTTTCTTAAACGGTCCCACTGAATTTACAACATGTTTTTAGTCTCTCCTGAAAAAAGTGAAAAATGGCGCTTGACTCCTTTTGCATTTCTACCCTTCAACTGGTAAGATATCCTCTTTCATAATGCGATGGGTAGTGGGCTACAAAGTAGATAGTGCAGTTTGAAATAGTAATCCGGTATAATACCAATATGGGATCTCACCCCGCATCAATTTCGCAGTGTGAAATTGTAGCATTTCCTTTTACGTACTGTGCTAACTGAGAGTGTGAGAGGTACAATGTGAACTGAGGAAAAAAATGTTACTGGGCGAGATTGTAATATCTCCACTTTCGAATAGTGTTATTCGCTGAGTCAGATTTGTTTTATTTTTTACAATATTAAGTTTATTTTTATAATTAATTATTAATTAATAATTATTTTTTTAATTAAAAACTAAAAGGTCTATTGAGATTATCTTGAACTCCATATCGGCCTTACTAAGGAAAAGCTTACGTAAGTGGCATTGTAGTTTAAGTCGAATTTAACATTCTCAGGTATGAGAAAATATACCATAATCGCGAAGACACTTACGTAAGTTTTTCCACAAAATCTAAAGCAGATTAATGCTCCCAAAATAATATTAATTAAGAAAAGCTTATAATATGATATAATTCAAGAACGAATATTTGCATTCTCTTCAAATTTGAATTAGTTAAGAAGAACTGCTTGAAAAGCAAATTAGTCAGTCACTGTCACTAACTATTCAACAGTAAGTGATTATTAGTCAAACTTCAATTCAATTTCAGTTTTAGGTTATGTTATTAAACTAAAAATAAAATATATACATTATGTTGTCGAATTTTTTTGTCTATAGACAGACTGCCCACTGACATTTAAAAAAATGAAATACATTGTCGGAAACTATTTTATAATGTTTTCTCTTTTATCATAATATTATATGAGATAATTATTATGAATAAACATAGCGAATAACTCTACTTTGTACTTGAATACTGTTTTTTTTTGTACAAAATTTTCAGAATTTAAAAATATTCTGAAGAATTATGTATAAAAAATACTTTTTTTAAATTATTTCTACTATTAAATTTTTGCTTATGATATTTTTAATTTCTCATAACACTCAAAATGATTAGGATCGTACATGATTAAGCCACCCAGGTTCAAATATTATATTTGGAAGAATTTTTTTTAGTATAATAATGCATTGTTTTCGAAATATCAGTTTTTGAAACAATAATTTAAAAATAATTTGTAATAACTTTTAGTTCACATTAATTTCCAATTTTTACGTTTCAATAGTTTTTTCAACCTTCTTACATTGATATTTGTAGAAATTACTACCATTTCATGAAAAAAAAATATTCTCTAATTTTTTTCAGATTTTCAACAACAATAAAATCTACCATACTACTGTAATATCGCGGTCTTTAACATTAATCCTCGGAACCTAATATATTTTTGTTGTTATTTTAAACCGGTTTTATTCGAATTCAGCATCCCCATTAGGGTGGCTCAAGAATGCATGACAAAATTTTTGTAATGCTAGAGGGCAACGATTCCCCCGAGTTTGTTCCAAATCCGAAAAAAGAAAATGCCTAATTTTTGTTTTTTCGATTTTTTTACTCTAACTGCTGCCGGTTTTTACTTGAAGTTTCCTATGAAAAATGCATGGGGAGAAATCACTTTTTTCAGTTTTTGAAATAGTTTTTTAGCGCTTGGAAAAATGTGACGAAAAGTATAGAGGCTTGTAGAGAATCATCCAGCGAAGAATATCATATATCGGACAATGGGTTTGAATATTTTTTTTTCGAAAATTCGTTTTTTCCTAAAAATGATAACTATTGGTTTACTGGAATATTTTTTAACAATTATTAATAAATTTCAAATAATCAAACAAATGGAATTTGTTTAAAACTTTGCAAATTAATTAACAAATATTGATAAACATTCCACTGAAGAAATAATAATAAGCTTTAATAAAAGAATCCAAAAGAAAATTATTCAAACAAATTCCATTTTTTTACATAATCAAAAATTAATAAATTATTGTTAATGAATATTCCACTAGACCAATAGTAATACTTTTGAGGAAAAAAATGAAATTTCGAAGAAAAATTATTCAAACAAATTCCATCTGTTTGAATAATTAAAAATTCATTAAGCAATGGTAATAAATATTCCACTAGAACAATATGAATGAGTTTAGCTGAAAAAAAGTTGAGAATACAGTGCTCAAAGGTCGTTTTTATGAAAAATTGATATTTTTGGTTTTAAGGGTAGTTTACAGGGACTCGTATGGCGTGTGTTGGGGGTGTCAAACCCATATGTCTGATACATGATTCTTTGTTGCATAATTATCTACAAGCCTATATATTTTCCCGTCACATTTTTTCAAACCCTTAACAATTATTACAAAAACTCAAAGAAGTGATTTTACCCCATGCATTTTACATATAGGAAACTTCAAGTCAAAACCGGCAGCAGTTAAAATCGAAAAAACGAAAGAACAAAAATTAGGTATTTTTTTCGGCTTTGGAACAAAATGGGTGGGGGGGGGGGGCGTTGCCCTATAAAAAAATGTTTTTGAGCCATCCTAATCCCCATATTTCATGAGAAAAATTTTATTTTTGCGAAAAATTTTAATGTGAATCACCATTCAACCTTTGTCTCATCTTAGAATAGTGATTTCGATTTTGCATTTGATATATTACTGCTGTCCAAAAGTATAACCTAATAAGTAACATTTCCGATAGAGGTCATTTTCTCACGCACAAATGCTGGAAAATAGCCTTTGCGACAAATATCACTTACTAGGTTATACTTTTGGACAGCAGATTATCTATTACGATGTTTAAACTATTTTTTATTCATATATCAGTTACGTAAAATATTAGATATCAGTAAGAGATTGATTAAAAAAATTTTAAGTAAACATTTATTATCATTTCTTACCTGTCCACGTTTTTCTCAGAGAAACCGCATGACCGAGAGTTTGTCAGAAAAAATCTAAGCGGTTCCGTAGCTCACTTGGCTAACGCGTGCGCTAGTTTTAGTTTCTAGGACAGGTTTGAGGTAGTTAGGTATAGGGTTCGATTCCCCAGCGGGGGTGATTTTTCATAGCGTTTGAGCGTGCGATCATATGTGTAAGACTCTGTGCGTGCAATTGGCTAAGAATAATCGTGAATTAAGTGCAGTAATCATATATAAAATCATTTTTTTCTTTTCAAATCGATCGACATTTTACATAATTTTTGTTGTCGACAGTTTCGATCTAATCTATTTATAAATCGTGTATGGAATGCGTGCAGTGCATATATATACATACATATATGCGTTACAATTGGAAACTATAATTTTTGCTCCTAGAAGGACAAGGATTACTGAGCGAGAGTGTAACCTCTGCTCTCGCGAGACAAGCAGTGTACAATGCGAGCTGTATCTGGCGCTCGCTGAAAAGTAGGGATTACAGGGTGACATTGCTAAATTGTCACTCATCCCCATTCAATCTGGATACGGATTTACAATTTCACAGAGTGAATCTTGCACTTTGATGCAGTGAGGTTCACTAATTTCTCCCAAAGTGTAAAAATTACACTGTGGTTGCACGAAAGGCTCCGTTACTGCGCTACAGAGTAATATTTCATCACTTTTCGGAGTATATCTTACAGCGTACTTTTTCCATGGAGCCCGACGAAAATAATAGTTTACAATTACTGAGGTGGTACACGTATCATAAGTTTTGTCGATAAGTGATCGGTAATGTAAAACAGTCACTTATCCTCTGGCCTACATGCAAGAAACTATTAAATATTATTATTTTGAATCCAATCGGTAGAGCAGCTGTTTTGTATTGGTACGGCAGAAACCTATGCGCGTAGACCGTCTCTAGTAGAATGTCAATGAATAGGAGGTTATACCTCAGTTATCACTTTTTTTTAAATTAAAAATAACTTATTCTTCTTGTGAGATATATTTAAATATAATTTTTTCAATTCATAGAATGCCACAGAAGCGCACCATCATATATTGCCATCTTCAGATGTCATGACTTTCATAAAAAGCTGCAGTCGCCTTTAACCTCCGGTGTGGGGCAAAGCCGACGAAATACAGCTTGTTAAAAATAATTAAATTATCAAATCATTATTTTATTTGTGTAATTAATACTTATAGAAATATGATATACAATAATGTAGGACTCCAAATGAACGAAAAATGGATCAACTCGACATCTTTTTAACTTCAAAAAAATCATTGAGCTTAAAAGCTGGTATAAATTTTGCTGCGTCTTATTTGTTCAGGTCTCACTTCAAAGCGTTATCGAGGTAACTTTATGTGACTTTCTTTTCATTAAAAACTCAGTCTAAGTATTTTTTGTTTAAAAATTATGCAGCTAAGAAAATTGATATTTTATCTAAACTAATATTCGTCAAGCATTGGGCCAACTATAAATAAGCAACTAAAAAATAGATTTTCTTATAATGCGTGAGGAAACTTTACAAGCTCTGTTTTGCCGATTTTTAATTCTTTCAATAACAATAAGAGAGTATATTGAGCAACATGTTTTCCTCTGCCATTTCGACAGTAGTTTTCACGCCTATTACACAAAGCCCAAAATTTCAATCCCTCACCCTTATTAAATATTTGTCACATATGACATCTCCCCCCTCCCCATCAACTAATCCAATAAAACTGAATTTTTTACCAAAGTTTCAATCCAATCGGAGGAGTTTGACTTTTGTAGTTTGAGAAATGATAAATAAACGTTGCTGAAGAATTCTAAAGTGAAAACCAGCAATCGATAAATTGATTTTACTTCAAAGTAAAGCTTCTGAATAAACAAATGAGTTAACGTAATATTTCATTTAGCTTGAATAGAATATTAGTTGGAAAAAATTTACAAATTAACATTATTCAATGACATATATTCAGCCTAGTTTTTAGTATTAACTACATTCCTAGTCTGTCAGTATTATTGAATTTTTAGAATTTCAGACCTATAATTTAGAACCAAAAACATAACTTTAATGAGATACCCCAGTGGGCACCGAGACATCCTGAAGACGTCCTTAGAACAAGCCAAATTGTCAAAATTGTACAAAATTGTAGCAGTTTTTTCAATGTTTAATGTATGTATACCATTAAGCCATTTCGCTTTCGGGGTAGGCGTGACACTACCCGATTCGGGTAGTGTTTCTAGGTGGATAGTTTCTTGTAGTAAATAACTACAAGTGTGAGCTCACCACACCCACGACACGGCAACAGCACGTAGTTAGTAGTATTCCCCCCGGACGGTCACCCATCCAAGTACTACGCGCGCCCAACACTGCTTAACTTCAGTGATCTAACGAGAACTGGTTTTTTCAGCGTGGTATGGCCGTTGGCCACAATAAAATGCTTATTTTGATTAATAATTAACGCGGCTCGATTATATACAATATAATATGAAGGTAAGCTTTTAATTTTTAATACAGTGCTCAAAGGAAATATATTTCAATTTTTTTCAAAATCATTGTTTAGACATGCTTCTTTCTCATTATGTGAACTTTGAATTTAGAACACTTTTTTATATGAAATAATTATTAATTTATATTACTCCAGCTGATTGCACATTTCATTCATGGTGCACACATATGTGCGGCGCATACTTCCTTCAGACGACGATTGAACGCGTGCTGACATTGGCGACGCATTTTGCTCGCACTTGTGAGGGCATTCATTGAAATCCGGTTTTGCGGGGTCAAATGTCACGTCCAAACTATTTCTTAGTAAAGCTGTTTCTATTTCTTTCGCGCAAGAGTTGTTATCTGGAATATATTTATATTTTAGTAATGTATTTGAATTAATTATTTTATAGAAACACTTGTGCGTAGGATTTCTGAAGAAATGGCAGCTGTGATAATTGCTATACTGACAGCTATAAATGTAGTTGAGCCACATGCACCAGAATTTACAAACTCTTTAATTATAGAACTTATTTGGCTCGAAATCATTTTCTGAAAGTAATAGGTTGCATGAAATAATATTGTTAGTTCTCGTAAAACTGTTTCCTGACCTTACTATAGCGATGAAGTAATGAAGCAGCTTTGTGGAATTACATAGGTAATTACATAGGTAATAGACATAGGTTTTTTCAGGTTATGTCAGAACCCTGAGGTGCTGGGGGTTTTTAGACCACGGATTCGGATTCAGCGACCCCAAAAACATATAGTAAACATGATCTTCACTCCAGACCCGGAAAAATATTTTTTTGTGTGGCGGAAGGGGAATCCCACAAATATACGTTGAAACTCCTTATCTGAAGGGACATGGTATTGTTAGTTTTCGCGGGAGCTTCTTTCGTCGTGTTCTCCCTTTCTTGACTAGCGGAGCCCGCATCATTGGCAAAGAAGCTCTTCGAGCTGGAATGAATGTTATGAATGACATGGATAATAAGAAACTTCTTAAAATTTCTGTCAAGAATCGTCTTGAAGAATGAAGCCAAACTTTGAAACGTCGTGCAGTGGAAAAAATGGAGAATATCATGAACGGCTCGGGCTATAAACATAGTAGGAAGAAACGGATGATTCAGTCTACTTCTAATCGTGGTATGCTTCACCTCGTGAGACGAAATACATTGAAACAAAGTGAAAACAAAAATTTAAAGCGGATTACCGCAAAGAGGAAAAAGTCTACAAAAAATAAAAAATGACGACAAAGAGACTCAAAAAATCAAGGAATAGCAAAATTACCGATATTTTTGGAAATAGATAATAAAAAAATGTAGTTCTCACACTCCCACTCCTGTGAGTGCATAAAGTCAGAGTTAGATCTCTTTCCACTACCTCCAACGCAGACATCTATAGAGGGTTGTCAATGTGTTAATTATAAACCCGTTTCTTCTCTCACTGATGACGCACCCATAGAGTTTGTTGTTCCTAGTCATTGTGATGAATACATCGACCTAGCACACACTATGCTCAGTCTTTGAGTTAAACTAGTAGCCCTCACAAGATTAGCCGCAAATACCGTCCAGCTAGATAACAATCTCTTGCATTTACTCTTCAATCAGATGAATGTATATTTCAATCAAGAAGTAGTATCACCAGCTAGTAATTCTTATGCATATCGAGCATACATTGAGACTTTACTCAACTATGGGCCAGCTGCCAAAACAGTCATCTTACATCATTTCTGTGGTATAATGATACTGCTGGAAAAATGGATGATTTCGATGCTAATGAGGGTTTAAAAAATCGACAGAAATATTCCCAGATAGCAAAATGTCCGCATAGTGTCCCACATGTTGCGGGCGCGACGTGCGGATTGATCCGCACGTCGTGAGGGCAAGGTTTTGAGACATATGCGTCAACAATTGCATCGCATATGCGACGCACGGCGTGGGAGCACACGTGCGTAGGCATATTGCTCTCACGCAGTTACCTCTAGGATGGACAGAGCCAGGGAAATCCTGGGTTTACCCAAGAAAGACATAAGGATAGTGTAACAGACCCTGACAGGGCACAATCAATTGAACTAGCATATGCACAAAATGGGGTATAGTCCCACGACGGAGTGCAGGAGGTGCAGCAGGGTTGATGAAACATCCCTGCATGTATTATATGCCAGTGCTCGGCATTAGCTAGGCTCAGGCAACAGACCCTTGGGGTCCATTTTATGGAAACAGAGGAAATTGAAACGCGATCAGTGGTCGACATACTGGGCTTCGTCAAGAGGTCTGGGGTCGACTGCTGAGACTGAGAGTGAATAAGTGAGGGTGTGGCACAATAGGCTTTATAGCTTGAGTGCCACGGGAGCTCTACATGTGTTTCCCGCCCGTATTGAAACTAAACTAAACTGAACTAAACAGTGACAAAAACAATGTGTTACGTCGCTTTTTGAGAAAGATTCCTGATTAAAAAATTATTTTTCACATTGTTAAGAAATCATTCGAGTTTTCTCTTGAAGCATATAAATAAATTATTATTTTTCATCTAATTATTATTATAACATATAACCTTCCTTAAAGAAGATAAATTAAAAATATAATCGTAAAATTTTCACGATTCATAAATTGATTATATGAAATATTCAATAATTTCTATAGCGATCAACAATTCATTTATTTCATTCTTTCATTATTATTATTTGGCATACTTATTAAATTTGGAAATTCCAATCAGGAACAAAAGATATATTTTTTGACGTTATAACCTCAAAAAATATTTCTCTTCTTGCTTTTACATTTCATTATCTCTCACTGAAAATAGTACAAGTACCTACAACAATATAACAGACATTTTCGATATAATTTTGTATTTAGGTTTCACTTTTTTATTCCTAGAATGCTAATATCAAGATGCAAATATTGTAAACATCGAAAGCGCGAAACTACTCACTCCAAGTGATCCACGACCTCAAGGGGTCTTGCACAAATTACGTAACGCAATTTCCTGACAATTTTGACCCCCCCCCCCCCTTGTAACGCCTTTTCCGACTTTTCCCTGTAGTTTTTCACCATTATGTAACACTAAGCTAGACCCCCACCCCCTCCCCCAAAAAAGTTTTACGTAATTTATGCACGAGCCCCAAGTATATACTCGCGCTCATTCTGGCGTTAATGCGCACGTAGAGTGACGCATGTACAATTTATAAGTATGCGCGCGAGATTTTACACCATGAAGTATTTGATAATATGTATTATAAGAGAAAATTGATTATTTCTCGAAATTTCATTTTTTAAACGCTTCACTCATTGTTTGCAATTGAACTCTTATTGTAAGTGAGATTTTCTCGACATGTTGAAACAAATTTTTCTATCTTAGTTTAGTGATTACTTATTTTTATGAACAAAAATATGTTACACAACATGATAAATAATGTGAAAGTATTATTTTACTTTGAGATAACTATAATAGAAGTCTCAAATAAATGTTACAGAATTTGTTCAATGCGCACGTCACTCTGACACTTCGACGGAATGAAAGTCGCATACCGTGTTCCACACATCGTGCAGACCAAGTGCGGGCACAGTGCGGATTTACGTACGATCTGCAGATCGTACAAGCATTGCGTCGCTATACCTGCAGACACATTACACTCGCATGTCATGCGGCTAACGTGCGCCCGCACGCACTGTTATGTGGGTTTAAGTGTTGATAAATCTATTGATCTTATCGGTCATTTACATTGTGACATTTTCAATCAAGATAAATTTCTCATCAACGGTGTAGTGTTACGAGTTCAACTCGTTCTTTCAAAAGATAATTTCTGTCTTATGGATAGTACAAGCAACTGTCATATACACATTGAGGAGGCCTCACCACTTGTTCGTAGAGCAAAAATCAACCCGAGTATTCTTCTTGCACGCGCTAAAGCTCTATCTAAAGGCACGGCAAAATACCCGATTACACGTGTCGAGGTGAAAGCTACGACGATACACTCGGGTGTTCACGCTGAAACCCTTGACAGTATTATTCTTGGTGAATTACCCAAAAGAAAAATAATCAGATTCGTAGACAATATTGCATATAACGGCAATGGAAACAAGAATCCCTTTAATTTTAAAAATTGACGGGCCGAGAGTAAAAGCGGTGTGGAATTAGTAGAGGAGCGAAAGCGAATTTGGAAAGCTTCAGCGTAACAACGGTTTGAATGAGCGCCAGAGGGAAAGCGGATTGAAATACGTTAAGGGCAGAAACGGCTTAGACGCCTAAACCGTTTCTCCTCGCGGCCGAAACTCAAGCCGTTTTTCCCTGTAGTCTCGTGGAAACAGTATCTTCAGAACGTGGGGTTTTTCGGCCCCCACCACTTTCCCATCAGGGAGCAACACATCAATGGGTCCTAAAAGAAACTACGCAACTCGCAGCGACGGATAGAAACTACGTATCTGGCGCGCTCTATACTAAGTATATACAAATTTCTATATGCTTAGTATGGAGCGCGCCAGATACGTAGTTTCTATCCGT
>CAKNXH010057779.1:0-13379 GCA_932178445.1 Andricus quercusramuli
GTCTCAGTTCAGATTTCCAGACTGCACTTTTTAAATGTCGAACTAAGTTCCTACGTCATTCCGGTTCAATGTGGACATTATCAACTGTAATCTAATCGGATTTCTGAATTCATCTTACAGTAGTTTTAGTTCAGATTTCCCATAACTGTTATCATTTCGGATTTCCGAGTTCATTTTGAATTAGTGTCAGTTCGGATTTTCAGACTGGACTTCTCAAATCTCGGACTAAATTACTAAGTCAATGCGGTTCAATGTGGACGTTTTCAACTGTAATCTAACTGGATTTCCGAGTTCATTTTGAATTGGTCTTATTTCGGATTTCCTGACTAAACATTTTCAATTTTGAACTAAGTTCCTAAGTCAATACGGCTCAATGTGGACATTATCATCTGTAATCTAATCGGATTTCTGAATTCATCTTACAGTAGTTTCAGTTCAGATTTTCCATAACTGCTATCATTTCGGATTTTCGAGTTCATTTTGAATGGGTCTCAGTTCAGATTTCCAGACTGGACTTTTTAAATGTCGAACTAAGTTCCTACATCAATCCGGTTCAATATGGACATTATCAACAGTAATCTAATCGGATTTATGAATTCATCTTACTGTAGTTTCAATTAAGATTTTCCATAACTGTTATCATTTCGGATTTCCGAGTTCATTTTGAATGGGTCTCAGTTCGGATTTTCAGACTGGACTTCTCAAATCTCGGACTAAGTTCCTACGTCAATACGTTTCAATGTGGACATTATCATCTGTAATCTAATCGGATTTCTGAAATAATCTTAAAGTATTTTCAGTTCGGATTTTGCATAACTGTTATCATTTCGGATTTCCGAGTTCATTTTGAAATGGTCTCCGTTCGGAACTTCAAACTGAAGTGTTTCACAAGGGGAGACCGGCAAACTTTAATTTTATTTTTGTGCACAATTTTTGTGATGAAAGCTCATTAACTTAGTATTTGTTTGCGAAACACATAATAAAGTTTAAAAAAATCTGTTTTTCTGGGAAAGAGGCATTATAAAAATCATTATTGGCATATTTCAAAAAGATTTTGCAAGGAAATTAAATGTGTAGACATATAACAAATAAAAAATTACAAAAAACGTGTAGACAGAGAAGAATCGAACACACAACTTTTCGGCTAAGAACTCTTCATAAAATGGCAATTAGATCCAGTTAGATTTCCAAAGAGTATCTGATGGTTCCTGATGATTTCTAATCGAGAGGTCACTTAGGAAAAATTTGCCGCATTGAAAAATCTAAACACATCTATATGGACGGTTTTTGGATTGGTCCTGATTGGAATTCCAATCAAAAGTTCAGTAAGTATCTGTATGGATCTATGTCGACACTCAGAAAGTTGCATTCTGATATATATTGCGTAGCGTGTAAGAAAAGGAAATATATTGTCCAGTTACTTCCAGAAGGCCACAGATCAGAGTATTATACGTTTTCTTAATGTTTCTTAATGTGATTCTTTATTTTCAAATAAGACAAACAAATTATTGTCTTGTCAAACAAAAGGGGACTGTATTCGTAGTCACTACATAAAATATGTTGACACGAAATTTCACATCAGTTTTTTTGCAGCCATATACCTAAGAATTTTATCTTTTACTTAGTTGACTTGTTTTATATTAGTATAATTTTCGACGACCATCACGTCCATCGCCTACTCAGTATTTAGAACTGAAACGAATTCACCACGAAAGTCTATCGGAACCTGTTCGGAATGCCAAATCGACTTCACGAACCAAGTTGAAACCATTCCATTGTCTATTTGGAATTCAGCATTGAGCCGAATAGATCATAACAGTCTAACAATTAGTTCGATATTCCAAATTGAAACGATTGCAGTGTCCACTTGGAATTCTGAACTGAGCTGAATAGATCACGACAGCGTGACAACCAGTTCGGCATTCCAAACTGAAACCATTCCAGTGTCTACTTGGACTTCCGAACTAAGCCGAATAGATCACAAGCACCTATCAGCCAGTTCGGTATTCCAAATTGAGACCAATGCAGTATCTACTTGGAATTTCGAACTGAGTCGAATAGATCGCGACCGCCTGACAACCAGTTGGGCATTCCAACCTGAAACCATTCCAGTGTCTACTTGGACTTCCGTACTGAGCCGAATAGATCATAGCCGTCTAACAATCAGTTCGGTATTGAGAACTGAAAACAATGCAGTGTCTACTTGGAATTCCGAACTGAGCCGAATAGATCGCGACCACCTAATAACCAGTTCGGCATTCCAAACTGAAACCAATCCAGTGCCTACTTGGACTTCCGAACTGAGCTGAATATATTCAAGACTACCTAACAAACTAGTTCGGTATTCCAAACTGAAACCATTCAAATGTTACTTGAAGTTCCGTCTGAGCTGAATAGATCATGACCACCTGATAAATCAGTTCGGCATTCCAAACTGACACCATTGAAGTATCTACATGAAATTCCGAACCGAGCCGAATAGATATAAAAATAAAATCAATGAGTTTCAGTGCAATGTAACCGTGACAATAACAGAACTGAACCGAATTGATTTTTTTTCAATCCGATTCAAATGGTCCTTTTATATAGGGCACTTATGATATCCATGAGTATACACGTCTCCGTCAGGATTTCCTCGTTCACTGCATGTTTCTGAACAGGTTCGTGTCTTAATTTCTTATGCTGACCCTGTAATGTTTTTTGTTCAAGATCTGGTCCTAGTACTGACAAAGACACACGTACAGGAACAGTTACGTTACAAGATGACACCGGTAACCAATTCGACGAGTTCCTCATCAGTCTTAGATCCAGGGCTTCAAAAAACAATCCAACCGCACTTTATGGTCACTACCGTGAATCGTGGGTTGAGCGCAAGATGCCCTAACCCCTAACCAATTGCAGGCCAGGGATGAGCACGGTGTGGAGCGCGAAGCGCGAGGTGCGTATAAAGAGTTGTGTGCTGTGCGTATAGAAGCTTTTGTGTGCTAAATCCAGGGGAAAGGAAAAAGGGGGTTGTTCTTCAGCATAAATATCTTTTCAGGGCTAGGGTTAAGTAAGATATTATTGGAGGCGACTTTCAACTATAGTGAGGGGTTAAACGCGGTGCCGGGCGCCAAGCGCAATGAAATGTTCTGTACTCTGTGCATAAAAGCTTGTGCACTGAATTTAGTGTACGGAAAAAATATGTGTTTCTGTAGTGTGAATGCCCATATGCGGAGAGGGCTAAGCACGGTATTATTCGAGGTGACTTTCCTCTCTCGTGCATGGTTAAAAGCGGTTCAAAGCGCGAGGTGCATATAAAGAGTTCTGTACAGTTCTTATGAAATCTTGTGCACTGTATCCAAGGAGGAGAAAAAGGGGGGTTCTTCGGCACGATTGTCTTTATGCGGTTAGGTTCGAGCAAGATATTATATGAGATGACTTCCACTCTCATGAGGGGTTGAATGCGGTGCAGGTAGCCAGGAGCGTATAAGCAGGTATATAAAAATGTATGTGCTGCGCGTATAGAAGCTTGTGCACTGAATCCAAGGTACGAGAAAAAATATATGGTTCTTTAGTATGAATGCCTTTATGCGGTTAGGGTTAAGCAAATATTATTCGAGGTGACTTTCCTCTCTCTTGCAGGATTGAAACCCAGATAACATTCTGTTGACACACTGATGGCGTATGTGCACGCAGATCTGCGGATCGACGCGCAGATTGTGCTCTCACCTGATGAGACATATGCGTCATCAATTGCCTGGCATATGTCTAGCAGAATCTGACGCATAATCTGCTACGCATATCGCTAGCAGATCTGTTACGCAACTGTTATATGCAACTTATATAAATGTAACTTAAATAAATATCGTCCTAAATATAATTGCAAATACACACAATGAGAAACTAATGAAGCGTATAAAAATGAGAACAAAAATAAATATCATGAATATCACGTTGGTTTGCCGGTACATTTGCATGCATAAGTGCACATGTACCGGCGAACCATAAGTCTTGAATTACGATTTCAAGGGAAGAAAACCGCATTTCCAAGATTTTTTGGAATAGTAAAATTTTTCGATGTAATGGGAGTTGGAAAAAAGATCACGGCACAAAACATAACCCGGTTTTATAATTATTAAGAAATTAGACGATTTCACGCGTTTGTATGTTGCGTTAGATTTTCTCGCCATGCGACCTGTATGTGACAAAGGAAAATGGTTACCTTGACTTTTAATCCGTTTTTCGTGCAGAGATCTAACCACGCAGCACAAAATGATGCGAAAATATACAAATAAGTGCGAAAACAAAGCGACTTGCGAGCTCGATGAAATTCGCAAACTGGACATTAGCCTGCATGCGCGCGCATTACTCGAGAAATGGTTCCCGCGAATTTTAAAAAACTATAATTTTTACAAAAATCTTTATTTGAGTAGAATAAATTTATATAAATAATACATGTAGATGGTAAAAGAAACTGACATACTTCAGACCAAAAGTAGATTTTGATGTTATAAATCCTTTGTTTCTGCCAACATTTCGAAAACTTTGTCGTTTTCCTCTTCAGGACGTAGAATTAAATTTCAAAATTCGTCAAATTATTCGTCAAATTAATTATAAAATCATCTTCCTCCTCACATCTCTATAAATATGAAATAATAATTAGTTTTTGTAAATATCATTTGAATAGAAAATACGTTCTTTTTTAGGTTAGAAATTTAAATTGAGAAGTTTACCTTTTGGAGCTTCATTTTTTGTAAGAAATTTTGTTAAAAATTTAAAAAAATTTAAATTTGTTTACAAAACTACTAAATTTATACTGTTAAAAAACATTTCAATACTATAATTGACTTAGTTAAAGAGTCAAAGACTCCCCAACATTTTTGCTCCATTTTTGTAAGGAGAAAAATTGAGAAAGATAGTAAGAGAGGAAGAGAATTCTTAACAAGGATAGAAATTAGCAATGACGTATCAACGACTTATAACATAAGGTACTATAGTTTCTATGTAATTCTAATGACAATATTAAAATTTGAAAGAATTCTAATTTTAAAAATTATTAACACATTATACATTGTTATTAAAATTTAAAATTATTACTATTACTAATTAGTTGAATGTATAACTGTATAATATGATAAAAAACTTTATTAGAAAAATTCATCAATTTTGAGTTTAAATATTTTCTTAAATTAGAGAATCCAAAATTATATTATATATTGGACTATAATTATTAAGATCTGAAATTATATTCAAACAATTATTGATGTTTTTTTTTTATAAAAAACATTTCTGCTATTAATCTTTTAAATTCATTAGGTTCATGATGTAAAACAATAACATTATCCCAATCAATCAAATGTCCAGTTTCAACCTGATGTTTTGCTATGACTTTATGATTTTTTGGATTTTGTCTAAAATTATCATGATGTTCTTTTATTCTTGTAGCAAGTAATCTGCTAGTTTGACCCACATAACACTTTTCACAATTCAAACATTGAATTTTATATACTACATCAGTAAATTGCAAATTTTCTAATAAATCTTTTCCTAATTTTATGAATTTATCAAGTTTAGAATCAATTCTAAAATTTGTTTTAATATTAAAATCATTTGAAATTCTTTTAATTAGATAAACGTTTATTTTTCAGCCTGCTGGCCTTAAAAAATTGACTTGCTTACACTTCCATTTTTACAGAATTTTCTTAAAACTAACCCTTAAAGACTAACATCCATCCATTCCTTATCTCTAAGTCGCACGCTTTTATCGCATTGCCTTCCTCGCTTCGCCTCGCCTCGCACGCATGTCCCTACTTTTTCGCATTGCCTCGCTTGCCAACCTCTGTTTTCGCACTAATACCTACTACTTATATATTATTTACAATATTTACATGCTACTTATATCTACTTTGTCTCCTATTTACAATCTTTCCGTCTCCTTCCTTCTCTTCATCTCCATCTTACCCAACACTCCCTTCACCCATGCTACTGCCTTTTTTTCCCCCCTTTTCATGCAACAAAACCTCCATGCTTATCTCACTTCTTTCTACCTCCACACACTCCTCCAACCAGTGCTCCACTCTTGCATCCCCCTTTCCACACAGTTGACACATCCTCTTCTCCCGTGAGAGCCAGAACCTACTGAAACCCTCCATGCACCCACACCTCATCCTCGCTATAAGCTCCTGACTTCCTTTCTCTCCTTTCTCACATAAATATTGCGCTCTTGTCCTTGGCATAATCCACACATAGTTCCCGTTAAACCTTGACTCTCTTATTCTCTCTTCCCCCTCTGTCTTCTCTCTCTCCATGTCATTTTGCTTAACCAAGTCATAAACCTTCCTTCCCAGCAAAAAAGAAAGAATTGATACGGATTGGGGCGAATTAACATTTTCGTAATGCGCGTGAATCCCGTTTTCTGATTCGTTCGAACGCATTGAAACGCATTTAGATGAATTGAGACAGCGCGAATTGAATGCGTATGAATTCGTATGATTGCGTGGTCGAGGTTAATCAGAAAAAAAATTAATAAAAAGTGCATGCGTCGAGACTTGAAACAGCGATCCCTTGTGTATCAGTCCAGAGTACCCGCCACTGAGCTACGAGACAATTTACTAAACATTTACAATAAATTCTATATGCCCTGCGCGTTGGTTTTTCTGTTGCGGATTAAATTGTATAAATCAACACTTGCTGAAATTCGCCGTGACGCATTGGGGCGAATTCAAGTGACTATTTTACTCTCACGAATTTAGACGCATTGACCAATTTTGAAGCGTTTGCGTGCTGACGCATTGAAGTGTATTCGCTGACTTTAGACTTTTGCACTGTATTTGTACGTATAGAAAGATTCAAAATTGAAATACTGTCTTCACGAATTTACATGCATTGACACATAGGTCCAATGCGTCATTGTCGGAAAGCGGGATTTGCAGGGTGTCTTAGTCTTTTCAATTCAATTCGTATAAATACTTTCTTTTTTGCTGGGTTCCTTCCTCGTGCATCCTTCTCACTTCATCCATCTGTAGTCCATTCATTCTAAAATACCTTTCCCTCTCAGCCTCCATCTTCCCACCCCCTCTCCTGTTCTCCTTCTCCCACCAACACTCCCTAACCAGCCTACTTCCCGCCTCTTCCAAAAATTTCTCCTCATATTTACACGCCCTGCTCCCTGCTAGAATCCCTACACTCGTTCTCCCCGTCTCCCTCCTGACAATATACTTAGGCGTGTTCCTTGCCAACCCCAGGGTCCACTTTACATACCTCTCCTGCGTTCTATTTACCTCTTCACTTTCCTTCCACCCCCACACCTCCACTCCATATAATAGCACACTCATCACTAGCAAATCAAACAGCTTCATTCTCCGTCCAAAATCATCTGCGAATAGCTTCTTTCCCAACCCCCACACCTGCCTCATCACCACATTTGCTCTCCTCACTCTCTCTTTTATGTGACCATCCACTCCCCCATTCTTCCGAAACACGAAGCCCAAGTACACAAACTCTTTCACCTCCTGCACCTCCTTTCCCTTCCACTTCCACTCTCCTCCGTTATCCCTTCCCCCTCCTTTCCTGAACACCATAACCTTGGACTTTTCCGCATTCAATTCTAACCCCTTCTTATCCAGGTATCTTCTCAACCTCTTCATCATCTCCTTTAAGGCCTCCTCGCTATTTGCCAGCAACACTATGTTATCTGCATACGCTAGTGACCAAATTCTAACCCCTCCTATCCTGACTCCTCCTACCACCCCAGCCTCCAGCTTACTTTCCATATCCGCAATTAAAATCGCAAACAGCGTTGGGCTCAGAGGACACCCCTGCCTTAACCCCCTATCCATCCAGAATCCCTCCGAAATCCCCTCCCCTCCTCTTACCTTGTCTTTGTTCTCTTCATATATCTGCCTGACCCTCTCAATTAGGCCTTTTTCTACTCCCCTATCCTCCATCGCCTCCCACAACCTCCCCCTATCCACCGACGGAAACGCGCCTTTGAGATCCACAAAAAACGCGTACACTCTCTTCCCCTTCTTCGCTAATTCTCTATCCACCACGTGCTGCAGAACGTAGATATTGTCGATAGTACTCCTACCCGCCCTAAATCCCGCCTGCGTCTCCGGCAATATTCCTTTCCCCTCGACATCCTTCCACAGTCTCTCTGCCACCACCATCGCGTATACTTTATACGCCGTATTCATTAGCGTGATCCCTCTATAATTTTCCTGCCTATCTCTATCTCCTTTCTTATACAGTGGCACTATTTACCCTTCTCTCCACCCTCTTGGGAATCCCTCGCCCCTCCATACTTTCTTCACTACCTCCTTCAGCCTCTCCCTAACCTCTTGTGTACTAAACAGCCATGCTTCGTTCTCCACCCCATCCAACCCTGCTGCTTTTGACCTTTTCAACTTCCTTATCTGCTTCTCTATCTCTCCGTCATTCAACTCCTCCATCTCTGCCTCCCCCGTTAAAATTCTTTTAATTTCAAGAGATAACTTACCATGATAAGAAATTGATACTATTGGTTTAAAATTTGAATTTCTAACTATTGTTGTATTATTTTGGTTGGATAAAGAATCTGTAATTGTTTTGATTTTATTATTAATATGTGTTTGAACAAATTCTGTTGTGTAATTATTTAAGTATAAAGTTTTTTTAACAAATTCTATATTAGAACTGTGAAATGATTTATCTGATAATTTTAAAGCTGTATCAATACGATTTTTTACTATCGAAATTTTATGTTGTATTGGATGGTTAGAAAGAAAATTTAAATATCTACCAGAATAAGTATTTTTACGAAACCAATCAGTGATGATATTATCTGTATCAGTTTTTATAACTTTAATATTTAAAAACGAAATAGAATTATTACTTTCAATTTCATGTGTAAATTTTAAGCCTTGGATGATAACCCAGAAAAAAAGAAATTATTGATTCGAATTAAATTGAAAAGACTAAGACACCCTGCAAATCCCGCTTTGCCACAATGACGCATTGGACCTATGTGTCAATGCATGTAAATTCGTGAAGATGGTATTTCAATTTTGAATCTTTCTATACGTACAAATACAGTGCAAAAGTCAAAAGTCAGCGAATACACTTCAATGCGTCAGCACGCAAAGGCTTCAGCATTGGTCAATGCGTCTGAATTCGTGAGAGTAAAACACACACTTGAATTCGCCCCAATGCGTCACGGCGAATTTCAGCAAGTGTTGATTTATACAATTTAATCCGTAACAGGAAAACCAACGTGCAGGGCATATACAATTTATTGCAAATGTTTAGTAAATTGTCTCGTGGCTCAGTGGCGAGTACTCTGGACTGATACACGAGGGATCGGTGTTTCAAGTCTCGACGCATGCACTTTTTAATAATTTTTTTCTGATTGACCTCGACTACGCATTCATACGAATTCACGCGCATTCAATTCACGCTGTCTCAATTCATCGAAATGCGTCTCAATGCGTTCGAACGAATTAGAAAACGGGATTCACGTGCACTTACAAAAATGTTAATTCGCCCCAATCCGTATCAATTCTTTCTTTTTTGCTGGGAAGAATTAAATCGATTTAAAACGTAAATTAGTTTATCTTTAGGTAATATAATGAACGTATCATCAACATATCTAAAGTATGTGTGTAAAGAAAAATTCAAATTTTTTAATACATTTGATTCTAAATCTTGCACAACTAAATCAGCTAATGTTGGAGAGATATGAGAACCCATAGGTGTTCCAAATATTTGTCTGTAAAAATTGTTATTAAATTTAACAACTGTTTGTTCCATTAAAAATTTAATTCCCTCTTCAAATTCTTCAATCGGTAATTCTGTATAGTTTTTTATATGAATCCATCTACTTAAAATACTATTGATAACTAAATCAAGTGGTACATTTGTGAATAATGAAGAAACATCTAATGAAACCATGATATGATCAGATGGAATTGTTTTATCAATTATTTTATTTTTAAATTCAAAAGAATTTTTTACTTGATATTTTGGTACTATTAGTGCTTTTTAAAGAATATTATTCAAAATATTAGCCATTTTATAAGTAGGTGAGTTAATTAGTGAAACTACAGGTCGAAGTGGACAATTCTCTTTATTAACTTTAGGTAATCCGTAAATTCTAGGAATGTTAGTATCATGAACTAAAATATCTTTTCTTAATAATTCTTCACCTAAATATCCATTAATTCTCCAAGAATTTAAAAATTTAAATGTTTTATGTTTTAATTCTTTTTCTGGGTTTTCATTCAATTTTTCATGAGTTTTGGTATCATTTAATAATTCTAGCATTTTTTTATTATAAGATTCCTTTTTCGGTATTACTGTAATGTTACTTTTATCAGCATGAGTTATTAGTAATTGTTTATTAGCTTTAATAAATGTTTGTTATATTTATTAAAAGTTTTTAATGTTACAAGAAAAACTATTGCGATTACTCTGTGATCGTTTAACTCGAAATTTCAAGTAGAATCCGAATTTCAACAAGTGAAATGTTAATCTTTCTTTTTTAATGAGTTTTTCTTGCATGATACGGAGAGGATACGATGTGGATACTATAAGGATACGCTGTAGCGTATCCGCTCCGTTCGTTCGGTCCGCCAGGGAGTATTAATTATTCTGTGGCTTAATAAGTCACAATCTTCAATATTTTCAATTAATCCAATATTCGACTCTATATCTTTAACCATATTTAAAATTATATTGCTTTTGTTTGTTAAAAAGGAAGAACTAAATTTATTACCTAAACTTAAAATGTCATTAACATTGTCTGGAATATCAACATTACTAAAATTTATTATCCAAGGATCTTTAGTATCACAGTTATTTGTATCTTTATGCTTATTTATATTGATAGGTACTTGAACATTAATTTTAATTTTTAAATTATGAAGTTTTTTATCCAATCTTTGTTTTTCTTTTAAATTATTTTTTGAGGTATTTGATTGCATTTCTAAAATGTTTGTATATATATTGGTAGGTAATGAATTTCTTAATTTTATTTTGATATTATTGAAATTTTGTTTTAAATATTTTAAATGGATATTTAAGTCTTTTATTTCATCATTCAACAACCGATGTTCTAAAGATTCTACTATGAAATTAACATGGTTTTTTGCACTGTTACTGAAAAATTGTAGAATAAAGAATTTTTGGAAACATGGAGGAGATAAATCATTTTTTCAACAAGGTTGTGTATAAATACCGGAACCGACAAAAAAATTCGCGATATAACTAAAAAAATACCGAAAATTTGGTTATATTTTAAAAATTAATTTTGCCAACAAAAATATAGATAAAAATCGTAATTTTGGAAATTTCGAAAATTTTTCGAAATAAAGTAAATTTTTTAACATTTTTGGATACTTTATATTTTTGTACATTTCCGGAAAATGAACGAAAGTTGAAGTTTTCAATTTTTCAACATTTCAGAAGTTTCAAAAAAGACTGCGTCGCATTCTCATGGCATTGTGTGATGCAGAGTGTGTTGGCCAAATGCGACTCATAGCGCTCGCAGATGTGTGCTCGACAGTTCGTGCTGGCGAGATGACTGCGTTATTGCACGCAGAACCTGACAATCACAATCTGCGGGTGATCTGCGTCGCACAATTGTTATCTGGGAAGCCGTGCCGAGCGCAAAGAGCGAGGTGTACATGAAGTGCTATGTTCTGTGCGTATGAAAGCTTGTGCATTGAATACAACAAATAGAAAAAATGTAAAGGGGTGTGTACTGTGGGTACAAAAGCTTGTGCACTAATTCCGTATGGTGAGCAAAAAGGGGTTTCTTTAGCACGAATGTCCTTTAAGTTCCTTTAAGAGAGCTGGGAACATGAGCTTTTGTAAGGTGATCGTTTCCTAATAGTTCCTTCGAAACTATAAAGAAAATATGACTTGTGTGGTATGCCTGGATTCAGAACATGATGAGCTACAAAGAAAATTTATCCAATTTTTATAAACATTTATTATATTGAAAATATGCTTGGTCAAAGTTACCCTACCTTTGAAGACTAATTTCTCGGCTTGTAATGATTATTTCACAAATTTTCAAAATGATCCATCTAGATGGATGCATACCTTTTACATCATACATACCCCGGCAAGTTCTAAGGCCTACCCTAACTGTAATTCACATCTGGCACCACTCTCAAAAAAACCTTCTCAGATTAATTTCTGAATTTTCTCTTTAGCCACTAAAGAAATGTACGAAATGTTGAAGTTACCAAAAAATGTGCCAAAAATACTTGCCTGACGTTCAACGAGTTTTCATGTTTCTTGAAATTCTGATTCGAATGATATATACTTTTAGGTGTCACTTTCATCATGAAAATTGGACATAATAATCGAAAAATGAAAAGAACCCAAGTTTCCTATTTTGGCAATCGAATGCCAATAGAAAAAATTTCGATTGAAATTTCTTAATCTAACACAAAAATAGTTTCTATTATAGGGATCTTTTTTTCATTTGAAAAAGAATCATTGTCAAGCCCAAAAAGTTGTCTTGAAAACAAGGTCAACATTGATCAAGCATATTTGTAATATCAATATTTATTCAAATGTTATGAACGCAATCTCCACCTTATTCTTATACGAATCCAGGCATAGCATATAAGTATAATTTTTAGCAATACTTTCAGGTAAAAATTTTTAATTAAGTTTTGCATTATACTAGAAAAAAAGCATTTTGTATTGAAATATTACTTTTTACTTGTAAAATAATAGTTACACCGAGAAATTAGTCTTCAAAAGTAGGGTGACTTTGACCAAACATGTTATTAATGTCATTAATATTTATTAAAATTTGACAAATTGTTGTTCTACCTTATTCATTCACGAATCCAGGCATACCACATACGTTATAATTGTGAACAATGGTTTCGAAATTATCCCAATGAAATGTTTCGTTTAGACGAAAATTCAAGTGGAGTATAATTTTCAACCCTTCAAACTTTATTTCGACTTCTTGCGGCTACATTTCATGTATAACCATTGTTAACAACTCTGACGTATGTGGTATGCCTGTACTTCTGAAGGAATAAGGTAGAAGGACAATTTGTCAAATTTTAATAAATATTGATGACATTAACAATATGCTTAATCAAAGTTACCCTACTTTTGAAGATTGATTTCTCGGTTTGTAACTATTATTTTACATTTCAAAAGTAATATTTCAATACAAAACGCTTTTTTTCTCGTATAATGCAAAATTTAATTCTAAATTTTCGCTGGATATCATGTATATTTCGAAACTATCCCAATAAAATGTTTCGATTAGACGAAAATTCAAGTGGAGTATAATTTTCAAACTTTCAAACTTTATTTCGACTTCTTGCGGCTTTATATTATGTTGAGACGGTCCGTTTTATGTTCATAATTATAATGAAAGTATAAAG
>CAKNXH010057779.1:23379-35009 GCA_932178445.1 Andricus quercusramuli
ATTTTTTCGATGACCTGCCCACTGGTCGAAGTTGGCAAAACGCGGTTTTCGATCGGAATTAATTTGTTATTAAACAAAAAGAAACGTATTACATTTTTAAACAAAGTGCGTTGATTATAGTCATCAAGTATGTATTGAGAATACGCCATACAATTTTTAAGTATTTTTATCAACAAACGGCCGAATAATCGCGAGTTATGTTTTATAAAACGCCGATTTTCGATCAAAAAATTTTGTAAGTTTTTGTTGTTTATCTTGAGTAATGATTGTCGAATGAAAAAGTTTGATGAGAAAAATTTGTCGGTCGCGTCAATGTGAATACGAATGTATATTTTGTTTTGCGTTTCGGCCACTTTTTTTTCATCGATCGATTTTGCCGTGTGGTCAATACTTCTACGCGGTTTCGAGCGCTTTGCGAGTTGTTGCATCCGTCACCTCAATTATTGGTTCAAAAAATTATATCTCAAGAACAATGCATTATTCTATTTAAAAAAATTCTTCCAAATAATATAATATTCGAACCTGGGTGGCTAAATCAAGTACTGTCCCAATCATTTTTAATGATATAAGAAATTAAAAATATGATAAGCAGAAAATTCCATAGCAGAAATAATGTAAAAAAGTATTTTTATACATAATTCTTCAGAATATTTTTATATTCTGAAAATTTGGTACAAAACAAAAAAAAGTCGAAGTATAAAGTAGAGTTATTCACTATGTTTATTTTTAATAATTATCTCAACTAATATTATGAAAAAAGAGAAACCATTATAAAATAGTTTCCGACAATTTATTTCCTTTTGTAAAATGTCAGTGGGTGGTCTGTCTTTTAGATTAAGAAGCGAAAATATGTTGTTTTACTGATAAGTAAGTTATAAGCCGTCCTTTTTTTCTAATTTCAAACGGACCGCCTAACAATAACCCGTAAGCGAAGGCGTGAGAACCGTGCCAAAATCTGAATGGCACCTGGGTGAGGTGTCTTTAACGGTGACCATGGGATACCGGGCGACCTCTCAGAGTATCAGCCTTATCCTTGCACGCGGGGCTCTACAAGGATGGACTAACCCTTTCCCTATCTGCTCTTGGGAACAGCAGGGAAACCACCAAGACACCAAAATGTTGTAGATGCGGTTCAAGACGATCGAACGCGCAGAGCACCCGACAATGGGTCGGCAAACAATGTCGACCATCCTAGAGTTCGGAGTGCTGAAAATAATTTAGATGGAAACACGACGACGAACAGGCAAAACGCCCACATTGAGTGGACGGATCAACTTAACCCATGAACAGCGGGTTTTTTTTGCATCACCGATTTCGTTTTCCTTTTCATATGTTGTTATCTATCCACTAGGCTGCCCGAATATCGTACCAGTTTTTAGTTCTGCTGGCGCGTATGAGCGTGGGAGGGTGGTCCCATATAGTACCGCTAGCCGCTTGTCGTGTCTCCCCTCGGGCACAAACGAACGTATACTGTGAGCTTGTACTTCTTTATTGCGGAACTGTGTTAGGGAATAAATTGATCCAGCAACAGCTGTAAGTTGCAGCTTATGACTTTCCAACTGTTTAAACCCTGGAAAACATTTATGAGAAGACGATTCGTAGGTCTTATAAGGTAAGTGGAAAGAATAATACTGATTTTTGGAAATAATGCATGATTATTTCATTTGAAATTGATATAATGTTGTACGAATCACTTGACACTCATAATTGCTCTATTACATGTCGTGTGGAGAACTTCACAGTCGCGGAACCTATCACTCCTCATAGAATTGTAGACCAGGATATTGCGCAGATCGTCACCCTCGTCCCAAAAACTGTCTTTTCCAGGTAAGTTGCAGTACCCACTCAGAATAAGTATTGCAAGGAAAAACGTAAATTCGTCCCTTGAAACATTAGGGTCTGGATAAGTTTTGAACAGAGCATATTTCCTAATTATCCAGCATTATCCCTGTTCGCGGAGGCTTCATGGCGCGTATGCACTGGGGTGGTCCAAATTTATACCTGTAAAAATTCGACTTTCGATTTTTGGTGATAAACCCCCCCCCCCCCCATTTTGTTCATTTTCCGGGAAAAGAAATTACGTAATTTTTTTTTTCTCAACGTTAACCCGTGCCCCCGGGCTTTTGAAATTAACATAGGGTTTTAAATGGGAAAAGCTCGATTTCAAAAAAATAGAAAAAAGAAGTACTTGTTATACACTTTTTATCAATTAAAGTATTGTCATCTCTTGAGAAGTATTTAAGGAATAATTTCCACCCAATAGCTTTTAATTTTGACACACCTGAACGCCTTTAATTGCCCGGGAAATGCCCCAAAAATGCAAAATAGCAGTTTTCTATTAAATTCATGCTAGAGACGGTATTTTTGAAAAAATTTTCGACATGAATTATTTGTAATCGATAATTGACGAGTTTTAAAGTATATTTTAAATAATTTTAAGTTGTTTAAACAATTAGTATTTGTTTAAACAATTTCTTCCCCCTGTAAATCGTGTAAAGTTATTATCTTTCGGAATAAATCGTACAAAGTTGATGAATGTCAAGAATAGTAGTTCTTGTTTAAGTTATTTGGTAATTATTTGAACAATTTTCAATTGTTTAATCAATTTTTTTCCCCTAAAATCGTAAAAAGTTATTATTTTCTGAAAATAATGACACAATTAAAGAATGTTGAAAGCACTACATTTTTGAAGGATGTTTGATAATTATTTAAACAATTTTGATTTGTTTAAACAATTTTTCCCTCTGTAAAGCGTGAAAATTATTACATTCTGGAATTAATGACACAATTAAAGGAATTGAGAGTAATATTTTTTTCTACAGAATATTTGGCAATTTTGAAAATTAAAATTCATCAACTTTGTACGATTTATTCCGAAAGATATAATAACTTTTCACGATTTACAGAGGGAAAAATTGTTCAAACAAATACTAATTGTTTAAACAATTTAAAATTATTGAGAATATACTTTGAAACTCGTCACTTATCGATTAAAAATAATTCATGTTGAAAAATTTTTCAAAAATACCGTCTTTAGCATGAATTTGATAGAAAACTGCTATTTTGCATTTTTTGGGGCATTTTCCGGGCACAATTAAAGGGATTCGGGTGTGTCAAAATTAAAAGCTATTGGGTGAAAATTATTCCTTAAATACTCCTCAAGAGTTGACAATACTTTAATTGACAAAAAATGTATAACAAGTACTTCTTTTTTCCATTTTTTTGAAAAACGAGCTCTTCCCATTTAAAACCCCATGTGAATTTCAAAAGCCCGGGGGCACGGGTTAACGTTGAAAAAAAAATTACGGAATTTGTTTTTCCGGAAAACGAACAAAATGGTGGGGTTTTATCACCAAAAATCGAAAGTCGAATTTTTGGACCACCCTACCTAGTATGCATACTCTATGGTGCCAGAAACACTCAGAGCTTCAGCACGTTTCGCATCGGTCATTGCGAAATGAAGCCGACTACCTGCGGAAAAATGGATATGTACGCGGAGCACTTCCCTAGCCGCTGCTTGATCAAGCTGCAGCCGAAGATGAAGCGACAATAAGACCAACCGCAGAAAGTAGGCATCTTCTGAAAGATGATTGCAATTTCAGTACAAGGAGGAACATCAACATGCAAGTTCCTCTTAAGCCCCAAGATCTGGCTGAAATTGATGCCTTCCTCTGTGGAGATATCTCGCAAGAGTCCGACCTCTGGACCATCAATTGCTCAGTTTATGGTGCTGCGAGAACTTTGGCTGATTCAAATCGAAGGCTAAAACCGACGATGGATCAAAAGACCAAAAGACGCTTGCAACAACTGAACAAGAAAATTGGATGGGCAAGACAGAATGCGTCCCGTGTGCAATGTGTGATTGACTACATAACATCTGGTAGACCGTTTACGGAAAGGGTTCGAAAGTTCGCCCAAGAACTAAGGATCTTCAATCACACACTAAAAAAGTCAAAGCTGCTGACAATCAAGCAGCATATTGTTGACAAAATACGACTGTTATCTGACGCAAGGAGGAGAATACAGAAGAGGGAGAGATGGATCAGGGAGAATCAACAGTTTCTCGCTGACCTATCGCGCCTCTTCAGCGTTATCCCTGTTTCTGTAAAAAATCCACCGAAGCCCAAGGAGGTAGAGACTTTTTGGAGAGAGGTATACAAAATCCCGAAAACACTGGAGTTGAACGTAGATACTGACAATATCATCCGTTTCGAGGAGTTTTGCGACAACCTTATAAAATCTGAGGAGGAATGTCCATCAGTCAGTGCCGAAGAGGTGAGAAAAGCACTTAGAGGCACGAAGAGCTTTTCCGCTGCTGGACCAGATTATATCAAGAACTTTTGGTGGAAGAAGTTTACTTTCATACACCAACATTTGGCCCGCATATTCACCTCATATTGAAAGTCGGAGACGCCCATTCCACAATGGCTGGTGTTAGGATGCACTATACTCCTGCCGACAAAAAGGCAATTTCTCCAACCCAGAGAATTACAGGCCAATAACTTGTTTGAACACAATGTATAAGATCTTTACAGCTGTCCTAAACAACAGGATTGTTCGATGAATTGAGCCTGTATGGCGAGAGATGTACGAACAACGTGGCTCGAAGAAAGGTGTAGCAGGCTGTCGAGAGAACCTGCTAATTGACAGGTGTGTCTGTAAAGACGCTGCAGTCCATCAGCGCGTCCTGTCAATGGCCTGGATTGACAACCGGAAAGCTTTCGATTCAACCTCTCATAGACTTAGCATATGTCTGTTGGAAAGCTTGAAGGTACATCCACACATAGTGAGATGCATAGAGAGATTGATGCCTCTTTGGAAAACTAGATTTACTATCTCGTCTAGAAATTATCGTCTGATAACGAACAACGTCACCCTCCAGAGGGGCGTCTTTCACGGTGATACCATGAGCCCTTTGCTTTTTTGCATCACACTTCTGCCTCATTCTCTCGCACTACGAAATTCTCCTGGATACCTCTGTGGCGACACTAATCAGCGCGAGCTTAAGGTCACTCCTGTATTTTATATGGATGACCTAAAGATTTATGCCTCTGATAAAAGCAAACTTCGATCTGCTATAAATATCGTCAAGAACTATACAGGAGAGATTGGAATGGACTTCGGTTTGGACAAGTGTGCCAAATTCATCTGAAGAAAGGAAAGATTACTGGCGTTCTCAAGGACCCTGAGCTTGTGGATATAAGTGTTATTAGACATCTTAACACTGGAGAGACCCATACATACCTGGGCGTGCCGCAAAGCCGCATTCAGGACGTAACATCAGTGAAGGAGTCTCTCCAAAGCACTAACATGCTTGCCGTCCCGGTTCTACTCTACTCGTTTGGGGAGGTTCAATGGACGAAGAACGAGCTTAAGGCCCTTGATGTCACCACACGTGAGATCATGCATATGCATAAGAGCCTGCATATCAATTCGTCAGTTCCGCGATTATACATTTCACGCCGTCAAGGCGGACGCGGACTTCTGAATCTCCAGTGTCTTCATAACCGAATTGTTTTGAGTACAGCTTACATCGTTGCGAATGGCAGAGATCCTCTCCTAAAGATGGTCAGGAACCACGAGATGATTGGCGAAGGAGCGTTCCTTTACAAAGCCGCGAAGCAAGCTGCCGAGACCCTTGGCCTGAATTTTAACATCAAAAGTGAGGAAAGTGCATTACTCCATCTAGATGCTTCATGTCCAAAAGCCGAAGTAAAGAAATCAGAGGTTGGAAAATTTCACCAAGAGCTACTCGAAAAGCATATGCACGGAAACTTTTACAGAAATGTAGAAAAGCATACCTTGTCTAAGGAGCAATCTTTTGCTTTCCTCAAATCATCAGGACTCAATTCAGGTACAGAGGGTTTTATTTTTGCATGCCAGGACGGTGTCATTTCCACCTTCGCATACCGTGCCCGCATTTTATGTCAAGAAGTTCCCAGTGATAGGTGCAGAGCGTGTCATGTACACGCTGAGTACTTAGAACACATACTATCTGGGTGTCCGACCCACGCCGGAACGACGTGTCGCGACCCTGTCCTGCCGAACGCTCCAAGGGATATAGAGTCAATTGTCCGAAACGAGAAGTGCCAAATTTTCTGGAACTACGATTTTCGGGCAGCAGTCTCCGTTGCTCACTCGAGACCTGACATTGTTCTCCAAGACTTCGAGAAACGAAATATATTCGTGATCGAATTCTCGGTTCCGTCATAATACAACATCACTGCAAGGGAGAAAGAAAAGGAGGAGAGGTATCAAGACCTTAAGACAGAGCTGCAACGACTGTACCCAAATTATTCGGTGCGAGTAATTGTCCTTGTGATTGGTGCTCTCAGAGGTGCAAAACTATCACTGGTTCGTAACCTTAATGCCGTACCCGCGTGCCAAAAATATTCCAAGGCACTAGCGAGATGGATGCAGAAAGCTGTCATCCTTGGGTCGCTTCGTTTCCTCAAGACACACGAGGGCTTCGCCGGCCTGTCGTTGTGATTTCGTCGTGCCCTGTGACCACCCATCTCACGGTTGTGAGACGTGGCCATAGGTGTGATTTACCGCGGTTCTACTGGGGGCTATTGACATTTTTCAGATGGCGGTTGCTCTTAGTGGGACCCTGCGGTGGTTGTTTAACTATTTTTTTAAATTATATATATATATTTATTTATTTATATTAGGTCCATTCATCAACCATACACTAATGTGAAGGTGAAAAAGTCCCTGAAAAGTGAAAACTTCAGGCCCCTGTATATTGACAAGTGGTTGATAAATAGACATATAGTTGGTGAATTAATAAAGGTCCACTAGGACTATAATTTAGCCACGTTTCAACCCGATAAAAACAAAACAATATTTTTAGGTGGGAATACTTGACGTACTCTGCCCTATATATACAGGGTGTCTACGCCACCCAGATAACAATTGTGCGACACAGATCACCCGCACATTGTGATTGTCAGGTTCTGCGTGCAAGAACGCACTCATCTCGCCAGCATGGACTGTCAAGCACACATCTGCGAGCGCTATGAGTCGCATTTAGCCAACACACTCTGCATCACACAATACCGTGAGAATGTGACGCAGAGTCTGCAGTCACTATGAGGGCAGCATTCTTTCTAATAACATTTAATTTTCCTATAGTTATTACTTATAAAATTAAATGTTATTAGAAAGTTATATAAGCCATTTTCAAAACAATATGGAAATTTTTTGAATATTTTTTTTTAATTTTGTGGATTTTTGGAAATATTAAAAAAATTTTGGGATTCTTTTGAAACTTTTGAAATGTTGAAGAATTGAAAACTTTAAGTTTCGTTCTTTTTCCGGAAATGTACAAAAATATAAAGTATCCAAAAATTTTCACAAATTTACTTTATTTCGACAAATTTTCAAAATTTCCAAAATTAGGATTTCCATTTTTATTTTTTTTTCTGGCAAAATTAATTTTTAAAATATAACCAAATTTTTGTTATTTTCAAAGTGATATCGCGCATTTTCTTTGTCGGTGCCGGTATTTATACATAACCTTGTTAAAAAAAATATTTATCTCCTCCATGTTTCCAGGCCATCCTGAATGTATTGAATATTATAAAAATAGATTAATGAAGTTCGTCAAATCAACATCAATATTACAAAAAATTAATTAGTCTACTCAAATAAAGATTTCTTTGAAAATTATAGTTTTTTAAAATTCGCGGGAACCATTTCTCGAGGAATGCGCGCGCATGCCGGAAAATGTCCAGTTTGCGAATTTCATCAAGCTCGCAAGTGAGTCGCGTCGTTTTCGCAATTATTTGCATCATTTTGTGCTGCATGGTTAGATAACACGGATTAAAAGTCAAGGTCACTATTTTCCTTTGTTACATACAGGTCGCATGGCGTGAAAATCCAGCGCAACATACAAACGCGTGACATAGTCCAATTTCTTAATAATGATAAAATCGGGTTATGTTTTGTGCAGTGATCTTTTTGACAACTTCCATTACATCGAAAGATTTCACTATTTCCAAAAAATCTTGGAATTGCGGTTTTTCCCCTTGAAATCGTAATTCAAGACGTATGGTTCGCCGGTACGTGTGCACGCATCCATGATATTCCTCTTTGTTCTCATTTTAACCCGTAGAGTCCACACTCCATCTGCGCATACATAAAGTCCACACTAGTGCGAATTGGAATTTCGCATTTTTGAGCATTGACAATTCTCTCAAAATGCAAAAAAATTCAAATTAGAAGTAGTGTTTATATTTGTCGTAGGTATGCGTCGGATCTGCAAGCGATATGCGTAACAGATCTGCTAGCGATATGCGTAACAGATCTGCTAGCGATATGCGTAACAGATCTGCTAGCGATATACGTAGCAGATTATGCGTCAGATTCTGCTAGACATATGCCAGGCATATGATGACGCTTATGTCTTATCAGGTGAGAGCACAATCTGCGCGTCGATCCGCAAATCTGCGTGCATATACGCCATCAGTGTGCTAACAGAATGTTATCTGGGTTTCTGAAAATGATAGTTTTTTTAAATTCGCGGGAACCATTTCTCGAGGAATGCGCGCGCATGCCGGCAAATGTCCAGTTTGCGAATTTCATGGAGTTCGCAAGTGAGTCGCGTTGTTTTCGCACTTATTTGCATCATTTTGTGCTGCGTGGTTAGATAACACGGATTAAAAGTCAAGGTAACTATTTTCCTTTGTTCCCAGCAAAAAAGAAAGTATTGATACGAATTGAATTGAAAAGACTAAGACACCCTGCAAATCCCGCTTTGCGATAATGACGCATTGGACCTATGTGTCAATGCATGTAAATTCGTGATGACGGTATTTCAATTTTGAAACTTTCTATACGTACAAATACAGTGCAAAAGTCAAAAGTCAGCGAATACACTTCAATGCGTCAGCACGCAAACATTTCAGCATTGGTCAATGCGTCTGAATTCGTGAGAGTAAAATACACACTTGAATCCGCCCCAATGCGTCATAGCGAATTTCAGCAAGCGTTGATTTATACAATTTAATCCGTAACAGGAAAACCAACGTGTAGGTTATATAGAATTTATTGTAAATGTATAGTAAATTGTCTCGTAGCTCAGTGGCGGGTACTCTGGACTGATACACGAGGGATCGCTGCTTCAAGTCTCGACGCATGCACTTTTTGTTAATTTTTTTTTTTTATTGACCTCGACCACGCATTCATACGAATTCACACGCATTCAATTCGCGCTGTCTCAATTCATCTATATGCGTCTCAATGCGTTTGAACGAATCAGAAAACGGGATTCACGCGCATTACAAAAATGTTAATTTGCCCCAATCCGTATCAATTCTTTATTTTTTGCTGGGTTGCATACAGTTCGCATGGCGTGAAAATCCAACGCAATATACAAATGCGTGAAATCGTCCAATTTCTTAATAATTATAAAATTGGGTTATGTTTTGTGCCGTGATCTTTTTTCCAACTTCCATTACATCGAAAGATTTCACTATTTCCAAAAAATCTTGGAATTGTGGTTTTTCCCTTGAAATCGTGATTGAAGACGTATGGTTCGCTGGTACATGTGCACTCATGCGTGCACATGTACCGGCGAACTAACGTGATATTCATGATATTCCTTTTTGTTCTCATTTTAATCCGTAGAGTCCACACTCCATCTGCGCATACATAAAGTTGACACTAGTGCGAATTGGAATTTCGCATTTTTCATCATTGACAATTCTCGCAGATTGTATAAAAAATATTTTTTATATATTTAAATAAAATGTTTATGAAATATATTACTTGCTTTTTATTTTACATTCATTTAAGTTGCATGTATTTTAATATTTTATATTTGTCGCAGATATGCGTTGGATCTGCAAGCGATATGCGTAACAGATCTGCTAGCGATATGCGTAGCAGATTCCGCTAGGCATATGCCAGGCAATTGATGATGCATATGTCTCATCAGGTGAGAGCACAATCTGCGCGTCGATCCGCAGATCTGCGTGCCCATACGCCATCAGTGTGCTAACAGAATGTTATCTGGGCAGGGCTTACCAAAAAGTATGCAACCCGCTGTACACGGCCATAAGAATAGCATTGGCGTGTAAGACGGGTTGCATAATTTTCGGTAAGCCCTGGCGTGGACACCCTGTATATAGATGGCGCATAAGAGCATCTCTTTCGCACTTATGATTATGACTACTATGAATTTGGCCTCACTGTATATATATGTATGTATATTAGGGTGGTCCAAAATAACGTATTTTCGAATTTTTACCATCCAATACTAGAAACTGAATCCTCATAGTGGAAAAACTCTTGTGTATTTTTCTCAAATTTTTAAAAAAATAATTGAGCGAGCGCATGGCATTCAAAATTTTTGCTGATTTTAGCTAAGAAAATTCATCAGAGTTCATAAACTCGTCAAATGTCAATGGGCAAGCTGACTCTGCATTTGCACCTTTGTTACTTTCAGGGAATTATTGGTTAGTGGGCGGAGCAGTAAACCACTCACTTTGCACTCAGGTAGTGAGACCCAGATTTCCACCTTTGTATATTTTTCACCTGTTCTGGACTAATCCTTGGATTTCTTAGGAACTTAGATTTTATTGAGAATGTTTTCACTATTTAAAATTCTGAAGAAATAAGTAATAAATTTATAAGAATAATGGAATAAATTGTATCAATGATAATAGTTTATGATCTTTTATATTTCACTAGTTATAATGAGTTTAATTAATGTACATTTATTATAATTAACTGATTATTGATTGTTTAATTTTATTTGTTAAAAAATTTTCTTTTTTAAACAATTTCATTTTTTAAACAATTTCACTTTTTACACAATTTTGTTTTTCAAACAATTTTCTTTTTTGAACAATTTTATTTTTCAAACAATTTTCTTTTTTAAACAATTTCATTTTTTACACAATTTTATTTATTAAACTATTTCATTTCTTATGCAATTTAATTTCTTGAACGATTTTCATTTTTCAACAAATTTTCTTTTTTAAACAAATTTATTAGTTAAACAATTTTCTTTTGTAAACAATTTTCTTTTTTAAACGATTTTCTTTTTGAAAAAATTTTCTTTTTCAAACAATTCCATTTTTTAAACAATTTTATTTTTTAAACAATTTCATTTTTTAAATAATTTCATTTTTTGAACAATTTTATTTTTTAAACTATTTCATTTCTTATGCAATTTAATTTCTTGAACTATTTTATTTTTTAATCAATTACTTTTTTTCAGCAATTTGATCATCATTTCAAAAAATTATAATATTTGTTTAACTTTTATTTTTCAATCAATTTCATTTCTTCTGAAATTTAATTTCTGGAACAATGTTCTTTTTCCAACAAATTTTTTTTTTCAACAAGTTTTCTTTTTTGAACAATTTTCTTTTTTAAACAATTTTCTTTTTTAAACAATTTTCTTTCTCAAATAATTTTATTTTTTAAACAATTTTATTTGTTGAACAATTTTATTTTTTAAACAATTTCATTTTTTAAACAATTTTATTTGTTAAACAATTTTCTTTTTTAAACAATTTCATTTTTCAAACAATTTCATTTTTTACACAATTTTCTTTTTTAAACAATTTTCTTTTTCAAAAAATTTTCTTTTTTAAACAATTTCATTTTTTAAACAATTT
>CAKNXH010057779.1:60326-77188 GCA_932178445.1 Andricus quercusramuli
AATTATCGAGTCTGGCAGTATGTTATCCCCAAGCTATCGGTCTGGCGATTGAATAACAATAAACTTGGGGCATCAATAATCGATACTAGAAGAAAATTGGCTCTTATACTATCACTGCAAATTTCCGATTTTTTCACCTGGCTCAGGTGTCCAAACGCCCCAGGCAGGGTGTCTGGCATTTACGGGTTTCGAAAGAAGGGTCATTTCCCAGACATATAAGCGAAAAACTAGGACTTATACTCTCACTTCACGAAAAACGTCACCAGCTCTTGGACTATACGGCACTGGTCGGAGGATGCGTCAAATGTCTGGGCAAGAGTTCAGGAGCACAAGTTGAAGAAAGGCACGAGCGGTCGGAAGCAAAAAAAGGATCCCCTCTGCTTTCTGACACTTGTTTCCCAACAAAAAAATGTATACAAATGTCGCGATTTTCACCAAAAATAAAACAATCACATCCTTCCGGGAGATTGTAAATAATTACAGAGCCTACCCGTTACAGTTTGCAGTTTGAATCGCTTTAATATCTTTATTAGAACCGAAGATAGTACAGTTGTACGTTTTTTTTAACTTTAAGCACCAATTTTTATTATTTCTCAAATTTGTCAACTGCAACTTGTTCACAAAGTTTTTCCTCATATTCATGAATTTTTTCAAATTTTTCCCATTGCCCTTGTATAAGAAATAATGCTCTAAACTTGACTTTTCTTAAATGTGCCCAAAATTCCTTACTTTTTTTCACATTTTTCAGTCTGTGAAGCACAAAAATTTTTTTACATTAACGTCTTCGGGCTCATTTACGTGGAACAATTGCAGCTTTCAAATGACTACTTACTTATTAGTCTAGCATTTTTTGTGGCTAATCTGTTAAGATTCAAAGGCAGATACCTATATTTTTTGCGTCGATAGTAGGGTGATCGGCACTGCTTGCAGGCCCATTGTCGGGTGCTCTGCGAGTTCGATCGTTTTGAACCGCATCTACAACTCTTTGGTTGTTTGGTGGTTTCATTGTTGTTCCCACGAGCAGCTAGGGAAAAGGTTCGTCCGTCCTTGTAGAGCCCAGCGTGCAAGGATAAAGGCAAAGATAGGCTGGGCAAGGCCGTACGCGTCCCGCATTCAATATGTGATTGACTACATAACATCTGGCAGGAATTTCACTGCCAAGGTTCGACAGTTCACGCGCGAACATAAATATCTTGAAAGAGCTGTGCAGTCCCTCATATAACCTTCTGGTGGAAGAAGTTTCCTTCAACCCACCAGCATATTGCCCGCATTTACACCTCATATTTAAAGTCAGAAGAGCCTATTCTGGAGTGGTTGGTGGAAGGGCGCACAGTGCTCGTACAGAAGATGGGCAACTTAGCTGACCCTAAGAATTACAGGCCAATAACTTGTCTGAACACACTGTATAAGATCTTTAAAACTATCCTAAATGATATGTACGAACAACGCGGCTCAAAGAAAGGCATAGCAAGATGTCTGGAGAACCTGCTCATCGATTGATGCGTCTGCAAAGACGCAGCATCGATACCGCTTTGGAAAACCAGATTTACTACCTCATCTGAGAGACGTCGTATGACAACTTAAAACGTCACCTTTCAGAGAGGTGTCTTTCAGGGCGACACCATGAGTCCTTTCCTCTCTTGCCTTACATTACTGCCACTATCTATCGCACTTCGCCATTCCGAAGGGTACTTTTGCAGCAAACCTGGAATTCGAAAGCATAAGGTCACTCATGTATTTTACATGGGTGATCTTAAGATCTATGCTAAAAATAAAGATCTAGCAGATCTAGCTCTAGGGATTGTCGAGAAATACACTTGGGAGACTGGAATGGAGTTTGGGTAAGAAAAATTCCCCAAGGTTTATTTGAAGCCAGGAAAACTTAATGGCATCCCCGATAACCTTGAGCTCGTCGACAGAAGCACTATACGATACCTTGGCGCTGGAGAGACCTATACATACCTGGGCGTACCACAGAGCCGCATTCGGGGCTTTTATGCTGGCTTCAGTAGACAAATTGATTGCTGGCGCGCCATGTTTTGGTTAGTAAGTTTCAAAGATTACCCAGCTTCTGATTGGTGGGTAATGAATCTACGATGTTCAACTCGTTACACACGCGTTTACCATTGAATCGTAAAATTTAATTGAATAATTTTAGACAGAAAAGGAAGATTTCAATTTAAATTTATGACGACAAATTTTCCGGACCTGCTCACGTTTTCCCGGCACTTTCCCGCATTTTTAAAGGTGCACAAAATTACCGGATATCCCGGAACGCCAGACACTCTGTGTAAATGACCTTAAATAACTATGAATCAATAACGACTATATGTAATTAAGGTTATTGAGAAAAATGAATAAAAAAATGTATCGGTTACTCTTAATTATGAAATATTGTATAAATAGATTGTTGTACTGTGACGAGATTGCAATAATGCAGAGACGAACTTAAAATGTACAAGTACACATAAAATGCACCCAAAAATATTTATATAACATTCAAAGAAAATTCAGATCAAGCCATTCTAAAAACGAAAATTTGACCATGGAATTCTAGCAAAACTTTCGTAAATTATTTTCAACATTCCAGTGGGCAAATAAATAGCAATTGCGTTAGAATTAAGAAATTTTATGATTTTAATGTGAATAAAAAATTACACTCAATCTTGGATTTTATTTTATTATATCTGCATGCAATCGCATACAATTATATTTCGCAAATAAGTATCGAAAGAGGTTTGTAAACACTTTTTAATACGCGTTACGTCGATATACAACATGGAGGTTACGCGTTTTTTACTCACTCGAACTATTTGCAGCTTGAGTTAATTAAATGGAGTGTTTCCATCTTAGACATTCTTATTGCATGCCTTAATACAAAGTTGTTGATACACGAATGTAAATAATAAATGGGTAATCCTCCAGAAAATGGTAACTTTTCACTGCCATAGCTTTGTAAAAATATTTAAAGCGAATCCGTGCATATTTTTGACTTTACAATTTAAGTTTTTGGTATTTATTTCGAACAGGTGATTTTCTTACAAAGTGCTCACTTCTCGAGAACCACCCATATAACAGATGAAACATAGATGCACGGTTTTCCTTTTACTGTGATTACTAAATTGAAAATTAAAATAATATTTTGTAAAATTGAAATAGTAAACTTTAATTTCATTCTTATGCTAGGCAAGGAATTTAATTAACGCCATTCAGTCGATCATAATTATCAATATTATATCTTGTTTGCCTCCCACTTATAAAAGGATTAACGTTTCTGATAAAAAGAAAAATCCAGTAATTCAAACTTCTCATTAAGGCTATAGTTCAACCTCTCTTATCCGCCAAGTGATCTCTGAGATAAATGTTAGTTACTGGTTTTATTAGGACGTTCCATTTAAAAGGCAAATATCAATGGAAAAATGTGTATGATTTTTCGTTATTGCATAGTCTCTCTAGGGTCTAAGATCACAACTATTAGTGTCAAAGGGTTTCCCAATATTTTGAAAAATATTTGCAGTTGAAAATTTGGGTTATTTTTTCAAGATATTTCAACTCCATTTTTGGTGATCTTACAAAAAAAGGTTTTGATACACACTTAAAAAAAAATTATTTGTGTTTTTTGAGCGTAGGAAGATAATAGAACTGAAGGAACAAAAAATAATAATATTTGAAAAGTCTACTTGAGCTAATCACGAAGTTTGGTTTAATTGTCCAATTACGCTACGCTTCGCGTCCAAAGTGTTGTCTTGACTTGGCTAGCGTGCGTTTGTATAAAGGAATTTTGTTGTAAAATCAATAACAAAGAAGTTTACAAAATTTGAAAAAATAACCTAGGTTTTCAACTGAAAATAATTTTTAAAATATAGGAAAACTAATCTAATAATGATGGCTACAACCATCATTTTGCTAATCCATCATGAAAAACAAAATGGTTGTCGCAGCAGCAAAAATCCACTACAGCGCTGCCAATATTTTCGATCTCAACTATAGAATATCAGTGATCATGACTAGGAAACAAAAATTAAACATAAATTCAAGTGCCGCACTGCATACGGGCGGAAGTGCCAAAACCCGAATTTTACAGGAGAAACAAAAAACTGTCTAACTTTCACGCAATTAATTTTAAACCGAAAAAAAATGCGAAAACGGTTTGGGGTATTGTTAGTCTTTATCGAAACGTGAAATGAACATCTTGAAAGAGGAATCCATCTCCAAGAAAACCTTTGTTAAAGGAACGGCGCGGCACGTCTCCAAAATCTCTGATTTTGATACATAAAGAGTTACATAACTTTTTTATTTTTAAATTAAAAATAAAAACTAGAAAGTGCCCTCCAACTATCAATTAACTCCATTGAATCGCGAAAAGAGCTATTCAAGATATTATTTAACTCTATCAAACCGCGAAAAGATAATCCTGAAAGAAGAATCCACATCCGAGAAAAATCCTTATCAATGGCGCGGTGCGTCCTCAAAAACGAAAATATGCACACACAGAGTTGCATAATTTTTTTATTTAACAAATTTTTAAAAAGTCCTTTCGAGCTGTTACTTAGCTCTATTGAATTGTGAAAAGAACAGACAAAACGATGAAATTACTTTATAAAAAAAAAAAGCAAACATGAATTTAAACACACTTCTAAATCGAACTGGACCATAATCTTCTACAGAAACACGAGTAAGGTTAAGAAAATAAGTTTAAGCCAGTAAAACGCATTTCCGAAATTTAGCACTTACGCTCGTATGCAGAGCGGCCCTTCAATTTTTGGTTCAAGAATTTTCACTTCAAATATACATCTTATAATTACTAATACAAAAATTTTGCTTTTAAAGTACACTTGCGCTCTCATTCCTTTTATGAAAAATCCTTGCCTAACACTGCCGTGCAGCGATATACGTCAAATTAAGCACACTGATGACTTATGTGTGCACGTCCGCGCAACATGCTTTCATATTGGCACATTAAAGTAGTAGTTTTGAATAAGAATAAAAGAAAATGGTTTAAACACGGTTACGTACTTCTTTCGAACGTAAATTTATATAAGTAAATTACATTTTTTGTGTAGATACATATTCCTAATATAACTTTATTAGAACATTGTAAATAAGACTTTGGCTTCAAGATTCATACTTGCAATACATTTTTCGCCTAAAGTAATCAGGGCTATAGAAGATCGATTTCGGAGTACGCTATTTTTTATGATGCGTGTTTTGAGTTTATTGCACAAACTGGATCGGCGTCGGGCAGTGTGTCACTACGGCAGTACTACAATTATGACGATGCTGGCATAGTGAGGCAATTAATCTTAGAACTCTCTACTTGTATATTATTTTAATTGTCGCTACCTACTCGCACAGCGTATATAAAAGCAGAATACGGAGAAAAAATTTCGTAAACTTTAGGCCTCGCAAATAGCATATTCACTCTGCTGTAAGATTTAAGAAAAAAAAAACGAGAAAAAAACCGATAGGTTATATATTTTACGCAGTCATTTTTATGCATCCCTTTACACGAAGGCAAACCTCCGTGCAAAAGGTTTTATTTATTAAAAATAATCCCAATGATGCTAATCTGATTGGGTTGAATACACTGAAAAAACGTATACCCTAAATTGAGATGACAATACAGTAGGGGAGGTTCGTACAAACTTATATCAGTTATTTCGTAATTATCAAATATTTAATGATCTTAATAATATTTTTCGTAAATGCTTCACATAGAACCTCATCGGTATTGTTTTATAATGAGTAAATTGAAAACAATAAATTAAGAAAAGTTTGACGTTTCTCACTCTTGTCAAATACTGATTACCGCGTCCGTAAACTGGTTCGATTCAAGATCCAATCACAGCCTTGGAATAATATTGGGATATACAAAGTAATGATTAGGCGGGCGCGGCATTTTCTAATTCTAAATTTAAGAAAAGACTTACTCTCCTTTTTTGGAGTAGTTTTGGAGAGTATGACTATTTCTACAAAATATCGTAAAGAGACTGAATTGGAATAATATTTATGATTGACTTACTGCTATTTAATTTTCGCGTAACTACAGTTGCGTTGGAACGTTACGTGCAAGAAAGATGGTACGAGACTGAAGAAAGGATATGTACCGGGTCGCTTCCTTATTAGAATAAATCACGATCCCGATACTTGAAGCAAAAGTAAAGTTTACTGCCGGAATAAAAGTTGATCAACAACTGACAATTTCATTTAACTGTTTTAACAAACCAGTTTTTGCATAAACTTCAAGTTGTCAGTGTCTGATCTGTTTGATTTCCTGGTCTACTCTACTGACTGCTAATCTTTTTTCGTTCGCACGCGATACCTTCAGGTTTTGTCTTAATTTTCCAACAGCCTATGGAATTGTCAAAAATGACTCATATATACCTAGTGTCTAAGAACGAACTTGATGCACTGTGAAAAGGTAGAGCTTTCATCGACTGGCGCGGCTCCACTGAGCTTTATCCGCATTTTGTGGACACTTGTAATTCTACTTAATTGTATAGACTACGGTAAAGCGAATACTAAAAGTTAGGTGTATAAATACATTTTATTTACCCGCGTATACGGAGCATTCGAAAGTTTATGACATTTATCGAGGAGCTGAGTATTGTTCAAGGATAACTTACGCGACAAAACAGAAAACATTCGTCGCATTTTCCCACGCACATTATGACTAACATTCGGGCAATATGTCTGGCACCCTGTAAATATTATTACGAGAGTGGCTTTTGCTTCAACGTACTATTCAACACTAGTTACGGTATGTTGAGATCCTAAAATTCATGCTTTACTAATACCAACCTCTGCCGTTCCGTGACACACTGAACGAGCGATCTAATTTACGCTCGGAACAACGCACTCCGGAATTCGAGATTTAGAGCCAATTCGAGGATCGTTATCCTTGACTAGTCAGATATCGACTTCGAACATATCTTGCTCTATGGGTTTCTTTACCCAGTTACCCAGTTGAGCTCTGATGAAGGCGTCTTTCAGCTGTCGTTTGGCCACCTGTTTTTCACATGAAACAAAACAAGATTTACCTTTCATTTATTGGATTTTATGCTAACTACAACAATTTTTTTCTAGCCATAATTAAAATAAAAAATGTAAGCTTTTGAACTTGAATGATTGTTTATTTCAAGTATTCAAAACTAAACTGCATTATAGTTTACAATAAAAAACTTAAATTGAACAATTTTAACCATAAAGCTGAAAATATATCAAACTTAATACAAAATCAGACCTTAGTGAATTTAGCAAACTAAGTAGATAAGGAGATATTGCAAAACAAATCGAAATTTCAGCGTTCGCAATGACCTTGGGGTCATTTTTCAAAAAAAGTTAAATAGATATTTTTGACGTAAAACAAAATTTGTACGTTTTGTGTCAGGTGGCTTTTGGAATAAAATAAAAGCCGTGAAAATTAATATAAGTTTAATCAGTTAGAAAAATATATTAAAAATTAATAGAGGGTATGTGTTTTGAGGAAATTTTACAAAATGAAAATTATTATTAATTTCATAAATTTTGAGCGTACTGTCAAACATGGTAATTTCGGACATGTGGGGTAGATTCGGAACTTCCTGATAGTTTAAATTACTCAAGGTAGGTGGTTTTAACCATACTCTAGAAACAGTTACGGTATGGACTGATTCCAGATTCTTTGAACAGTTTTGAGCAATTTATGCTATCAATTTAGGGAATTTAGGGGTTCCCGAATTTACCCACACGTCCGAAATTACTCCGTTTGACGGTATCTATTTTCAGAGTGTAAGCATTTTTGTATTTACGCAATTTTCTCATTCCTTAATTTATTCCTTCCTAAATTTACGAAAATTCCACGTAAATTTACATTCAAAATGAGCGCGAGAACATTGAAAAACGTTGATTATTTTGTTAGATTAATTACTAATATAAGAAAACACGGAAATTTAAACTTCTTTGTTGTGATATTTCGCTATAGAATAAGCTTAATGAATTTGTTTATGCTTAATTTTTGGTGTGTAGAACTTCCATTTGCTTCCAATTGTTTAAAAAAAGAATTGGTTATACATAATATTTCACAGGAGTCAATTATGTATTTTTACATTCACTTTGACTTTTGACTAAAGGGGTTTATTTTTATGGAGTATCAGTATGCCTGGATACATCCAAGCTAGTTCTGATAATTTGCCAAAAGTGAGTACACTTATTGTAAGTGATTTTTTTGCGAAGTGCTCCAATTTCAACGTTGCTGAAACTCGAGGAGTAAAAGCAAAAAAAGTATGAAAGCATGATTCCAAAGTTAAAAAATGTCTATTTTTTATAATGTAACAGTCAATTGCGAGTTTTATGTTATCAAAAAAAGCATATTTTATATTCTTCTATTAAAAATAAAAGTATTTACATACGTTGAAATGATCTTCGGAACAAGAACACCGTTAAATATGTAGGGCACATCTCATGCAGAACAATTTTGTATAATTTTTTTCAGAACGCAATCATAACAATGGCGTGTTTTTATGCCTCCATAGAGAAACGCAAAAGTACGCGTTTTGAGCGGTGTCTGGCGGTGCGTTGGATGTGTTACAAAAGAGGGTTCAGTAAGCACGACGTGAAGTAGAGTTAAAAAAAGGATCTCGATTTGTGCGTGTCTCCGTATTTTCGTAACGCTAGAGAGAGACCGTGGTTAACAAATATGGAAAAAGAAATTCATAGCGGATTGGTGAGTCGATGTTTCTAACGAAGAATGTAGCGTACCTTCACCGATTCAAAACGCGATTTCGCATTTTCCCACGGAGACAATGAAATCACGCCATTTATGATTTGGTTCTGAAAAGTATCGCTCATTTCCAGAAGGCCGTCAGTCCACGATAATCACGAAAGGTACTATTTCGTTCCTCCCTTTGGGTATAGATGTAAATAATTTTCCTGGATTTTTTGACAGAGGCATTCTTAAATTTAGGCACAAAACACCAATGACAGCACTGTTCGTTATTCGTTTTTATGGAAAAACGTGAATCCCTCGGCTTACCTATAAGCGTTTGAAGGCTTGCGGAGTCAATTCAAGATGGCGGAATCGGTGCTACAAACATGGCAATTTGAAATGTGTACAAATTTTTCCTTTTCAAATATAAATTCGAAAAGAAGTTTTTTTTTTACACTGACTGACATTATTAGTATTTCAGAGCATATAATTTAATATGCAAAAATGAAATAAAATTAGTGGATGACCCTATTCCACATTTTTTAAACATCACATTGCTACTCTTGTTAAATAATATAAGAACTAACAAGGAAGGTACTCCAGGTGTCCCTCGCCGATTTGATTCTCCCTGATATATGTTGTAGTACTCGAAAAACTATGTGACACGTATTTTTTTTTATCTGCGGAAAAACACTTTAAGGGGGTGAAACAACCCCTCAAAGATAGGGGTCGCAAGTGTCGATTGTATAGTTTTGTGTAGAAAAACAAAATTGATTTCGACCAAACCTACTGGGAAAGTTTCCTCATGATGAAAGATGACTAACGTAATTTTCTCAAAAAAAAAAAAAAAATTAAGGGGGTGAACCACCCCTACATAGTTTTGAAGTTGTGCTGAAAATTGCTAAATTCACAGGAAAAAATTTGAAAAAAATATATTTTGCACTTGAGACAAAAATAAAGTTGACGTGTTTCGCAAAAAAAAATTGTTAAAAAAATTAATGAGGGTAACTACCCCAAAACACTTTTTATTTTATGTCTATGATAATATATACTTTTCATACGCAAAAAAAATTGGGAAATTATTTTTATAACGAAGGAAGTGAAATAGAGTCCATCCAAAATGAAAGAAAAAATTACGCGGGGGTGAACCATCCTTACATAGTTTTAAAGTTGAGCTGAAAATTGCTAAATTCACAGGCAAAAATTTAGAAAAAATATATTTTGCACTTGAGACAAAAATAAAGTTGACGTATTTCAAAAAAAAAAAAATTTCAATAAATAAATGGGGGTAGCTACCCCCAAACACTTCTTATTTTGTGTCTATGATAATATATACTTTCCATACGCAAGAGAAATTGGGAAATTATTTTTATAACAAAGGAAGTAAAATAAAGTCAATTCAACACGAATACAAAAAGTAGGCAGGGGTAAACCACCCCTTAATATTTATAAATTTGCTGAAAATTGCTACATTCATAGGAGAAAATTTAAAAATATATATATTTTGCACTGTGGACCAAAAGAAAGTTGACGTGTTTCGCCAAAATAAATAAAAAAATTAATGGGGGTAGCTACTCCTAACCACTTTTTAGTTGGTGTCTATGATAATATATACTTTCCATACACATTGTAATATACACTTTATTGACGAATATCATTATTGTTCAAAGTTTGAACAATAAATCTTCGATATACTGTGTGCAACAGGTATTTTCTTCGGATTCTTCTTGCTAGATGCAAGTCTTATTTTGTAATTTTCTACATAATTGGGGGGTGGTTTACCCCCGCGTAATTTTTTATTTATGTTGGATGGGCTCTATTTTACTTCCTTCATTAAAACTAATTTCCCAATTTTTTTGTGTATTGAAAGTATATATTATCATATACACAAAATACAAAGTTTTTAGGGGTAGCTACCCCCATTAATTAGAAAATTTTTTTTTGGGAAACAAGTGATTTTTATTTTCATGTCAAGTGCGAAATATATTTTTTTCAAATTTTTCTCCTACGAATTAAGCAATTTTCAGCACATTTTTAAAAACATGTAGGGGTGGTTTACCCATGCGTAATTTTTTTATTCATGTTGGATGGACTCCATTTCACTTCCTTCGTTATAGAAATAATTTTCCAATTTTTTTTGTGTATGAAAAGCATATATTATCATACACATAAAATTAAAAGTGTTTTGGGGTAGCTACCCCCATTAATTTTTTTACCAATTTTTTTTTGCGAAACACGTCAACTTTATTTTGGTCTCAAGTGCAAAATATATTTTTTTCAAATTTTTTCCTGTAAATTTAGCAATTTTCAGCACATTTTCAAAAATCTGCAGGGGTGGTTCCCCCCCGCGTAATTTTTGTATTCATGTTGGATGGACTCTATTTCACTTCCTTCGTTATAGAAATAATTTCCCAATTTTTTTGTGTGTATGAAAAGTATATATTATCATAAACATAAAATAAAAAGTGTCTAAGGGTATCTACCCCCATTAATTTTTTTACCAATTTTTTTTGCGAAACACGTCAACTTTATTTTTGTCTCAAGTGCAAAATATATTTTTTTCAAATTTTTTTCTGTGAATTTAGCAATTTTTAGCACAACTTTAAAACTATGTAGGGGTGGTTCACCCCCTTAATTAATTTTTTGTTGTTGAGAAAATTACGTTAGTCATCTTTCATCATGAGGAAACTTTCCCAGCAGGTTTGGTCGAAATCAATTTTGTTTTTCTACACAAAACTATACAATCGACACTTGCGACCCCTATCTTTGAGGGGTTGTTTCACCCCCTTAAAGTGTTTTTCCGCAGATAAAAAAAAATACGTGTCACTTAGTTTTTCGAGTACTACAACATATATCAGGGAGAATCAAATCGGCGAGGGACACCTGGAGTACCTTCCTTGTAAGTAAGGAAAGATAATAAATGTGTTATTTTTTTCATAAATAAAAAATTTAAAACAAAGTTGGAAAACATTGAGGAGGCGAGATTTGAACTTGCAGCCTTGCGCTTATCAGTCAAGAACATTACCAGTGGGCTACGATTATAGTTGAAACTAGCTAAAAAGCCCATCTTACCGCGAGGGCAAAGAAGTATCCCAGTAATAACCTTTCATTAAAAAAAAATACGAATCAAAACACATAAAACCACGTCTGCCCCTCCCTTGTCAGTACTACCCTTAACTTATAAGTATAACGTCATCGACGACGTTTAAGACGTCAAAATTCTAAAGTCGAGCGACCTTCCAAAAAAAGACTGGCAAATGTGAAAGTGAATGCGAATGTGAAAATACATAATTGACACACATTTGTGTCATAGTCCACTAACTTCACTCTAAAATGTTAATTTTAGTTAGCACAAGTGTCTTAAGAATAGCGTTTGTCACGTACATTCGAAATTTTTCAAATTAGCAAAATATATCGACGCCTCCATTCACAATATGAGTCTATACGTTGACAGCGTCGTGTATGAGTCTATCTGCATTTTTGGAGATTTGGAGTTATTATATTCTGATGAACAGGGTATATTCTGCACCGTTTTCTTAAATATTGGACTCAATTCTATGAGACAGTAAGGGAGTAAAAACAAAAATATAATAGAATCTTTTTAGTTAATTTCTCTGCATTATAGGTATATGTACACTCTGAAACAGGGTTAACGAAAAGGTAAGAAAAATATACAATTTTGAGAAAGAATTAGAACATTCGGCAGAAAAGAAAGTTATTTCAAAATATAACATTGAAAATTTCATGAATATGATTTGGTTTAACCCGTTAACCACACACTTCCGAAAAATAACGTAAACCACACACATGGGTCCAGCGGACCCGAGCATGAAAAACGTTAATAACTCTTTTATGTATGCATATAATGACTTCAAGATTTGTTGAAATACAGTTTAAACATTGTTCAAGAGAGCTGCATAATAATTATTGTCAATTTTAATTTTCTAAGAATCGAAAAAAATCGTCGACAAAAAAATGAGGAACAATGGATTTTTTTTTTCAAAAATTCATAACTTTTTTAGTTTTTAATATTTTTACTTACAATTTTAACTGGAAGCGTATTAAATACTATAGTTTATGATAAAAATAATTTTATAAGGGTTGCATGAAAAAAAGGTACATATTTATTTTGAACTTTGCGCAGATGAACACCTGGCTGCAGTAAACGTTTCGGCGGGATCCGGAAACTATGCAAGCCTACTCTAGTACCCTCAAACTATAACAAATGGCACTAACATTAGCGTTTGAACACGATCGTTAGACGGTACATCAACTCAAAGTTGGACCGGGTCTCCTGGACCCAGGGTGTGGTTAACGGGTTAAGAATCATGTTGAAACATAATTGTCGACGAAAATTATATTGTCTTGTCATTGAATAAGAAATGCTGTTTTTTACTGCTATACTCTTGGCAACCGTGTATGTGTGGATCGTGTATCGTCTGCACCCATGTCACATTTAGAGGTTTTGTTCACAATGTGCAAATTCGGTCGACTGAATGGGCTGAAGAATATTGGAATAATTGAGGAGACGGATGCAACAACTCGTTTAGCGCTCGAAAACACGTAGAAGTATATTGTATACTCGGAAAAATCGATCGATAAAAAAAATTCGTCGAAACGTAGAACAAAATATACCTTCATATTCGTCTTGACGCGGCTGACAAATTTTTCTCAATACACTTTTGCATTCGACAATTATTACTCACTAATTATAACTCGCGGTTATTCAGCCGTTTGTTAATAAAAATGCTTGAAATTTTAATTGTATGTTCTCAATAAATAAGCAAAAAGTTTTTCTGAAAATTAGAAAAAAATCGGTCAAAAATTGTGGAAATGGCAGCGAGTTGAAGTCAACACACTCTGCCGTTGCAGTGCTCAGCCTTTGTTACTAAGTTACAAGGCAGCAGTGGCAAGCAACAAAACGCTTAAGCAACTGAGTGTGTTGACTTCAACTCGCTGCCATTTCCACAATTTTCAACCGATTTTTTTTTCAAATTTTTAGAAAAATTGTCTTAAAATCTTTGTTACTGAGTTATAAGGCAGCAGCGAACAACTACTAGTGAACAACTTTCTCGCGATAAGTTATTTCAACTAACATTTTTTCGACAACCGTCCTACTGATCCAAGTTGGCGAAACGTGGTTTTCGTTCGGAATTAATTTATTATTGAACAGCAATAAACACATTACTTTTTTAAACAAAGCTCGTTGCTTGTAGTCATCGCTTATGTATTGAGAATACACCATGGAAATTTCAAGTATTTTTATCTATAAACGGCCGAGTAATCAAGAGTTATGTTTTATAAAACATCGATTTTCGATCGGAAAATTTTATAAGTTTTTAATGTTGATCTTGAGCAATAATAATCAAATGAAAAAGTTTATTACAAAAATTTGTCGTCCGCGTCAAGACGAGTACGAAGGTAAATTTTATTTTATGTTTCGACGACTTTTTTTCATCGATCGATTTTCCCCAGTAGACAATACTTCTACGCGGTTTTTATCGCTTAACGAGTTATTGCATCAGTCACCTTAATTATCAACTGCATGTAAATCAGTGCTTTAGCATAAAATCTTTGTAATGGTAAGATTCAATTTTTTCTTTTGTTATTGTCAAAATTATTATCATGCATTAAATTAAGTCACGGCTAATTATAACGCTTTTATTATTATCTAAACTACACTGATAGACAGAACGTGGGGGATAGTTCTGAGGTTTAATGTGAATTGAACACTTGACACCATTTTCATTATTTTAGAGTGTAATTGTGACTTTTTTGGAATATTTCAAACTCAAATCAGCCTTCCTGAAAAGTTTCTACAATGCAGATAGTCTCATACTCGACACAAATTACATTTAGTCTCACAGACAGCACTGTGAGCATATAGACTTATAATAAATGGAGGCGTCGATGTATTTCAATTGAACCTAGAGACTATAGAATGATTAAAAAGCTTCCACATTTTTTAATCACTTTATAGACTTTTTAGTCGACTTTAGACAGAAATAATAGGCAACAGCTATTTTTGAAGTGAACGTATCTAACATTTTGTACATTTAAAAAACTTTGCTGTGAAAAAACTACTTTACTTAAAATGTTAAAACTTTTCACGTGAGTAATGTTCATATTATTTTTCATCCGAGTCCATCTGATATTTGCACACAAATTAATTTTCATTATAATAAAATCACCTTGGGGAAATTACAAATTAACGATAAAATTCACTTTTTAGTGGGTCACAAATTCAGTAAATATCTTAACCTATTGTAAAATAACCCCCACGAGTTTAAGATATGAAGTCGGCTACTTTTAAAACTAAGCGAAATGCCGACATAAAACTTTAACAGTGCGAAAGTCATGGTAGAACTTGAATGCAAAAAAGTTGCAACCCGCCAAAAAGTGAATTTTCTCGCGAATTTGTAATTTTCCTAAGGTGATTTTATCATAAAGAAAATTATTTTTGGAGAAATATCAAATGGTTTCCGATGAAAAATGATACGATAATTACTCACATGGTAAGTTTGAAATTTTTTAAAGTCAAGTCGTTTTTTCACAAGAAATTTTTTCAAATGAGCCAAATGTCAGATTTTTTACGTTCACTTCAAAAATAGCGTTTGCCTTTTATTCATTTCTAAAATAGACTGTGAAGTGGTCAAATAAAAAAATTGTAGGCCACTCAATGATATCGTCGCTAGATACAGCTCATAACTAAAATATACATAATTTATTGAGTCCAACATGCTAAATCAAGTCTAAATAGACCCAAATCACTTATATCAGTATCTCAATTTTTTTTTAATATGCCCGCAACACGTTTCAGATGAATGAAGTGTGGACTGACCCAGTAGTAAATATAAATTCTGCAAACTTCTTACCGAATAATCTTGCACAGAAGCCTTAGCTTCCAGATAATGGCGGCATTCGTTCTGATCAGCGTCGTCAATGGTTTTAAGATTTCCCAACAGGTAGTGGAATTTTCGGAAAAGCCCTTGTTTTGATATTCTGGACGGTTTGCCTAATTCGTCTTTACCAGTTGTGCAGTTTATCACTTCTGCTTCCGGTTGTCCTACAACAATTTATATACGTAGATTAAATTTAAAAAAAGCTTAAAACGTAGATCAAATCATTGCATCTATACTTTGAAACCTGTTGATTTTACGGAAAAATGTTCCGGATATTCATTAAATTAGACATAATTTTCAGAAATTAAAAAAAAAAAACAACAAAGTAAATTTTGCGTAAGTCTTATAAAAAAACCTCCAATCCCCATAGGTCACGAGTTATAAAATTGCAAAGAAATGGGGGAAAGGTGTCCAAGGGGGTCAGAAAAGCTTAAACTCGTATTGATGTTTATTTCGAAACTAACCTGAAAAGTTTTACGCGTGGAAATGAAGTATAATCTCCTTCATGCGTACTTAAAGCTGAAGAGTGACAGAGAAAAATGAGTCACGTCACTTTTTGTCGAAAATGAGATAATTATGTAGAACATTCTAAAAATTCAAATACACATCTTCATCAAAGGATTTTTTTATAAATCGTTTTTCTTCGATTACACAATTCACAAAAAAGAGTGTTAACTGTACCGAGATCAAAATTAGGGTTTTTCCGTATAGATTGTTGTTGGTTGCTGAATCTGAATCGGAAAAAAAATCTTTCTATCAAGCCAATTCTTTGAAAAAGCAGAGGACAACCGCATTTTTGGCCACATTTGTAAACAACGTAGGGCGCGAACTTTATGTTCTAGAGATTTCCGATAAAGCTCAAATTAAACTTTGTAGACTTTGTACTCTAGAATGATTATACTGAAGAAAAAAGAACGTTTCCATTGCCTAATTTCAGCGCCAAAACATATTATTGCTGCGCAAGCGCTCGTGCACCGCCTAGGAGAACGCGCGCTCAAGATAGGCGACGAGAACATATTATTCAATATAACTATCTTCAAGTATTAAATCATTAGTTGGATTAGAAATGGTGTTAAAGCGATATATTTTTTTTTTTTTGAATCCTTAGTGATGATAAATTTCGAAAAATTTGTCAATAACGATATGATAAAAATTATGTCAAAAACATAATATTAGTTAGATTAGAAATGGTGTTAAAGCGATAAAAATTTAAATTTATTTACAAAAATTGATAAATTGATACTGTTAAAAACATTTTAATAATAAAATTGACT
>CAKNXH010057779.1:77588-96346 GCA_932178445.1 Andricus quercusramuli
TTGGAATTTTTGACGGGCGTCGACGCCAAATCGTTCTCTCGTAAAAACAAATGAATACGTATTTTTTCATTTTGAAATAAAATTATTTTTAGTACTTTGTAAAGTATTTTATAGTTTTCTCTTGATCTACGAATTAAAATAGAAAAGTTTCAAGAGAACCTGAAGCGAGCCCTGAGATTTGACCCAAACGACAGTTTTAGTGTTATTACTTATTACTCTGTTATTCAACTCATTGAAGTCAAGTATCCTCCTCGGGTGCGGATATTGTAAAAAAATTAGTTGGTTCCACAGAAAGTGCGAAAAAAATTGGGGAAATGTGCTGGGTTACAGGTTTGGGCCCGTAGCAGGGAGCTTTATGGTCGAGCCTGCATCTGGAAGTCCTAAGCCTTTAACCATAAGGCCATAAGCCACTCTGCGTTCAACTTAGCTGTCATAAATTCTTCAGGATCGGAGAAAAGCTGCTGTTGGACGAAAATTTGTTATTTTCACTCATTTTTGTATTCACTTTAAAACCATAAATTGAAAAATAATGAACTTTTTTTTTCCTGAATCTGTTCTCAATATCCTCAAAAATGCTTTTTGAAAATTTGAAGTTAAAGAATCATATCAAAGGCTCGCTACGAGTCTACAAATATCGTGATTTTACGCAACTTTCAAGATGTCTCAAATTTGTTTATAACTTTTTTCATGTATTAAAATTTGACAAAATGCATCTTTACTGAGAAGAGAACAAGCTTATAAAAGGGTAAATAAATTGACTTGTAATTTCTTGAACAAAATCAAGGGAGTAGAAAAAGTATACATTTTACGTGTTAAACTCCATAAGACACAAAAATTGGTTTACAAAGTACTAAAAATAATTTTAGTCCAAAATAAAAAAATACGTATTCACTTGTTTCTACGAGAGAACGATTTGGCGTCGACGCCCGTCGAAAATTCCAAAATGTATATTTTTGGGCCACCCTAATCTACATGTATTAAGTATTAAATCTTAAAGTACAAGGTTTCACACCTCTAATTAGAGAGCTTTACTAGAAGTCTCTAGAACGTCAGGTTTGTGCCCCAAGTTTGTAATGACAGTTTTTTCTCCTCCATTTAGCAACTAATAATCTAGACATCAAATTCCCAGTTCTTAATTAAAATGATAAATCGATAAACCTCGGGATCGGGGTTTTTGAAATTAAAAATTACATTTTATAGATCCGTTTTTATCTCTCCTGAAAATCGGTCATGTGTGGCGTGACTCGTTTCAACGTGCTGTACCACCCTTCAACTGTAAAGAAGAAATCATTTCACACATCTATAACATTAATTGATTCATAATCTAGGAATTCAAACCCTTTTTGCTAACAAATTGGATAAGTAAAATGCTGTCAGATTGTGTAAAGACACAAGTGAAATAATATTGGCTTCGTAACAAGATCGTATCTCCCCATTTTTCGAGTCACAGGTGGCAAAATATATTTGAAATGTGAGGATCACTCAGTGTAGCTATCCTGGGACATGAACCTAATCTCTAAGGAGATACTAGGAATCGCTATATTTCATGAGGGTAAAACTATAGTATTAGACCGTGATGAGTTTACGTTTAAAATATTTAATTCAAGTTAATGTGAGTTTATTGCTTCTCGAATTACAGAAATGGATAGAAAATGGGTGATGACACAGAAGCAATAAATGTAGTACAGAAATACTTACAATTATATTTAAAATACATTAAATACAATCAGTCTCATCTTTTTATACAATTCGAAAAGACCAAATACACGTAGTTTTAGAATTTCCGTGATAAATTATCAATATCGTATTTTTTCTCTCTGCTAGTATATAAAGTTTGTAGAGGCTTGCTGAGTCTATAATGGCGCATTTTTTTAAATGAAATGACCTCAACTAATACATTAGACATCTGATTCCTCGACTGTGAGATTAACGTGCGGAATTGTGGCATTCCCGCACTATTTTGCGTTTGAGAATATTCCCGCACTGGCACCATTCACGAACGCTTTCCTTTAGTTAGTTCGGAAATTAATGTTCACACGCATGTGGCGCCAGCACGCGGCGTAGCCGGACAACGTAGCTGACCGCATACGTTTTCACGACGCTTATGCCAAGCAGTCAAGCATCCGACCAGTATTATTTATTGTTGATTTAAATATAAATTTTAATTCTGAAAAAAAGTTTCCGGGTACTCCACCCAAAATCCGAGCTGCAGCTGAAGCAGATATTTGATTCATCATGTAATTTTGATTTGTTTTTCATCCCCACCAGGGGCTCCGCCCCTGGATTTCACATGCCTGCCTGAAACTTCGTCACAGTGCCTCACAATCCGCGTCTAGACTTGCAAATTTCATGCATTTTTTGCGAAAAATATCGTGTGTGACACGTGCAGGAAGACATTTCACTCGTGCGAAGTTTGTAATACTCGGGGAGTATGCAACCTCCTACACTTGTTACAAAATGTACTATTTATAAAATAAGCTGGAGTTACTCGAATTCATGCGTTGCACGTACTGTGAGCTAAAGAACTCCTATAGATCAAGAAGCATATTCGGAATTTGCACCTGAAATTCCCTCTTAAAAACATCAGGCCAGTTAATGTGAATGTCAGCCCTAACAAGATGAAAATCTAATGGCTTAAGCCAGTTGTAGTTTACATTTTTAGTTTCTAAAGTACGTATTGTAACCCTAGCTCGAGTCTGATTATAAAATCAGGAGTGCCTTTACCTAATCGAAGTAAGCTTTTGTAGAAGCTTCTAATTGTCTAATATAATTTTCTAATTGTCCTAACCTCTAGATGTGGGCTGCATATAATAACGAGTTATTGAGAAGAGTCAATAGTTAGTTTTAGTGACAAATAGTTGAAGAGAAAAATGTTCGGCATCTTATTCTGCACGGATAAGGTCCTTTCGACTATTTTTTAGAGTTAACCCTTTATCTAAAAAAGGATGGAAAGAAACGGCTTTTGAGAAAACTATTCTTGTCTCATTTACTAATCATTCTGGGGGGGGGGGGGGGAAGAGTGAAGCAAGTTGCCGAATTATTTTTTGCATTTTCTTATAGCAAAATATTTCAAGAATGTTGTGTCAAAATTTTAATTCATTCGGAGCTAAACTGCGGATGATATAAACGTTTAAGTCCCCGCACCTACGACGCAGTTCAGAGAAGAAGCGTGTAGTATACGGACCGCTCGGCGGTCGTTTCGCTCCCTTCTCTGTTATTCGTTCAGTCGAGCAGACGCAGCGCAGTGATTTTGTAATAATATTCCCCAGTTTTCTCTGTAAATTTTGATTGAAATGCCGAGAACATCGAAAGTTTCAAGAGACTATCGTTCAAAACGCGTTTTTCTCGACACTACTTTTTTAAAAGTCCGTGCCCACTGTCATTCAAAAACTACTGCACTGATTCTTTTCAAATTTGGCACACATTTTTTCATGTGAAACAGCTCCCCCCAACGATCTTTTTTATTTTTTTTTTATAAAAACAAAAAAAAAATACAGCTACAAAATGGCCGAATTTTTCGTAAAATATCGCCATTTTTGCTTAAAATGACCACAAAAAATGTAAAAATAAAAAAAAAACTCATACACATCGTTGGGGGGATGGAATACATGTATTTTAACTAAAAAATTTTACTTTTTTTATTCAGTTAATTCCACGATGAGATACAGTGGGCACCACAAATCATCTTTTTGAAAAGGCGTTTTCGGAAATGCTATGTCATTTGCTTATTTCTTACTATTTTCTTATAAAAAATTAACTGAATGTTTTTTAAATGATGCCTTATAATATACAAATTACCTGAGTAAATTTACCTTAATCATTTTTCTGAAAAAAATTCACAAGAAAGTGTTTTTTTTTACGCTCCAGACGCCGCCCCCCCCTTGATTTAATTTGGAGCCTGGAAGGGTAATGCCTTCGAGAAACGCTTGCTTGACATGTGTACAAGATACCTGCAATGTTTTAATAATTTCCCATAATTATCTTATCATTGAAAAAAGGCTTCCATGAACCTATGCCAAATTTCTCGGTAAACTTGCAGTTACTACACCATTTGCCTAGTGTTTTAGAAAGTTTAAGTGCTCGGAGAAATTCTCATAAGCATGAGAATATGTTCGACCTTTATGTGCTTTGAGAATTTGATAAGCATTTGTGAGCATTTTGAATTAGGATTCAAAAAATTACGTATCAAATCAAATTAGGTATGAGATTAATGCGTAGTAATTAGTATTAGGTGATTAATTAGTAGCTATTGTGCATGTTAAGGTAGAAATAAAGAGGGAAGAGCTGTGAGTAAAAGAAATACTTTGCGAAAGATAATGAAAACAAAAAGAAATTCGAAGATGAAATGTTTAAGAACTAAATATGAGAGTTTACCAGTGAGTAATTTCAAGAGTTGGGTTAGCAGTATTGTACAAATATTTGAAAAAGAGATTCTTGAAATTATACAGGGGAGTTTCACTTCCAATATCGTATGGTACTTTATTCCATAACCGGGCACCCCTTACTAGAAATGATCTTCGAAGCTGACACATTCTGTGAACAGTAATCTTAAGGATTTTATGTCTTTTACGAAGCTGTGCTGGAAGGTCTCTGTTTACAAATTGGAATAAGTTGAATAGATACTCAGAAGCTTTGTTCTAAAAAAGAGTGAAGAGCAAATTACCCATAAAGAATTGTCTTCTCTTGGCAACATTAAGCAGACCAGCCCTATGTCTGTATGGAGGTATGTGTTCGTATTTAGGCAAATTGTAGATAAAGCGGACGCACGCGTTTAACGCACGCTCGAGCTTTAAATTTAAATCGTCGGAAAATTGTGATCTCCCTATTATCCATTGCTAATTTGAGATCCGTCGTTACTTTAAGGGAAGCAGTGAGAGTGCTATGCTTTGCCCGAAAACCTGATTGCATCGGGTCAATGGCCTTAGATAATTGGAGAAATTTAGAAAGTTGCAGGTGAACAATTTTTTCAAGTGGTTTAGACAGTGCACTTAAAATACAAATTGGCCGGGAGTCTTTCGGGGAAATAGGTTTAGAAATTTTAGGATTTGGGCATGTAACAGCCTTTTTCCAGATATCGGGGAAGATACCGACCTGAAGGGAAGCATTATAGACATGCAATAGAATAGCAAAGATAATTGTAAGGGCAAGTTTAATCTTTTTTATTGATATTCCATCAGTTCCGATGGCATTTGATTTGATTTCAAGTGTTTTTTCCAAAAGTATTTCAGGTGTGATGTCATCGAAAAAGAAGTCCAGAGTCATTAAATGTTGAATTAAGAGGGGTAGTGGAAGATGATGATGATAAGTCTGGAAGTAGGAATGTAAAAAATGTCTTTAAAAGGTCATCAGGCGGAAAATTACTATCTATAGATTCATGCTTGGGCGGGATTAGGTGTAAACGTCTAAGGAGATGCCAAATGCCCTCTTTTTTTGTCTCTATGTGCAATCTCGTTATAATTATATTGATTGAACACATCTCTAATTTTAGTTTGAACTAGGTTCCTTAGTTTACGAAATTGAGCTTTTATTATACTGCTTTATGTTCTTTTTGCAAGCCGGCGCTTGCCATCACGTTCCCTCATCAGATTTTTAATTTCAGATGTGATCCAGAGGGCAGCTTTATTGAAGTTTTTAGGAACGTGTAACGGATAAAATTTATTGAATGCGGAGACTAGGTAATTGGTCAGAGCGTCGATTTTTTTATTTATTTTATTTTTTATTTTATTATTTTTATTTAAATGCTCCATAAATTCACAGTTCGAGTTTAAATGCTGAGGATATTCTCGAGAGCATTTGCTCAACCTAAATTCTGGGAGATTAAAGAATTCTACACTTGTCGCTAAGTCATAACGAGGTTCAGCTTCCGCCTGTGCTTCTAACAGTGCGGAGCGAAAGGAACAGTTCGGAGTTGTAAATATCGTACTTTCTTCCAGTGAGTTACAAAGGACCAGGACTATATATCGAGAGAAAGTTGCTCAACCATCCAGCAGCTCCAGGACCAGATAGTATCAAGACCTTCTGGTAGAAGAAGATTCCTTCAACACACCAGCATCTTGCCCCTAAGAATTACAGGCCAATAACCTGACATAACACGCTGTATATGATCTTCACAGCTATCATAAATGATAAGATTGTTCAGACAATCAGACCTGTGTGGGGTGAGATGTATGAACAGCACGGCTCAAAAAAAGGCGTAGCATGATGTCGGGAGAACCTGCTTATCGAAAAATGTGTCTACAACGAAGCAGCATTCTCCTAGCGCTACCTATCGATGGCCTGGATTGACTACCGGAAAGCTTTTGATTCAACTTCCCATAAACTTATCATCAGTCTGTTGGAAAGCTTAAAGGTTCATCCATATATCGTAAGGTGCATATAGAGATTGATGCCGCTTTGGAAAACCAGATTTACTATCTCATTTGGAAAACATCGTGTGACAACTAACAATATCACCTTTCATAGAGGTTTCTTTTAGGGCGACACCATGAGCACTCTCCGCTTTTGCCTCACATTATAGCCACTACCTCTCGCACTTCGTCATTCCCAAGGGTACGTCTGCGGAAAAACTGGAAGTCGAAAGTATAAGGTCACTTATGTATTTTACACGGTTGATCTCAAGATACATACTAAAAATAAAGAGCCACTAAATCTATCTCTAGAGATTGTTAAAGAGTACACGCAAGAGATTGGAATGGAGTTTAGGTTAGAAAAATGCGCCAAGGTTAATTTGAAGCGAGGAAAACTTAATGACAGCCCCGAAGACCCTGATCTCGTCGATAGAAGCGCTATACGACACCTTGGCGCTAGCGACACTTATACATACCTCGGCGTGCCTCAAAGCCGCATTAAGGACCTCACATCGATTAAGAATGCTCTTCGATGTAAATACAAACGTCTTATCTGACAGATTTGTTCCTCCGAACTGTCGGCGAAGAACAAAGTATCTGCAACGAACGTACTTCTCGCCCCGGAAGCTCTATATTCATTTGGAGTGGTTCCATGGACGACGGTCGAACTCAGGTCCCTCGACATCGGGTCACGAAAAGTTATGCACATGAACAAGAGCATGCATCTTAAGTCGACTGTTCCGCGGCTTTACATCTCACGCCGTCAAGATGGTCGCGGAATACTTAATCTTGAACGTCTTCACAGCAGGATTATTATGGGTACAGCACATATAGTCACAAATGGATGAGACCCTCTTGTTAAGATGGTCAGGAAATCAGGGTTGAGCAAAAAGCATCAAACATTATCCATCTCGAGTACTCACTCCTGAAGGCCCCGGTCAGGAAAGCACATGAGAAAAACTTCCGTGAACAGCTCTTCGACGAGAGGATGCATGGCATCTTCCACAGAAATGTGAAGGGTCAGTCGATGTCGTATGAGCTAACATTTGCTTTGCTTAAATCACCTGGATTAAAGTCGGGCACATAGGATTGCATTTTGGCGTGTTGAGACTGTGTCATTTCAAGTTTAGCATACCGTCGCCACATTTGAACCCAAGCCACTCCCGTTAATAGCTGCAGAGCGTGTCATGTACACCCCGAGCACCTAGGACACAAACTATCTAGTTGTCCAGCTGATGCGGAAACGACGTATATCGAAAGGCACAATGCGAAACTAAGAGTGCTTCATTACCATCTTTGTCACTCTAACGGCATTAGTCCCCACACTACACCACCAAACGCTCCTAGGGAAATAGAGTCAATTGTCGAAAATGAGAAGTGCCGTATATGCTGTAACTTCACATAGTTCTCCTTTACTTCGAGAAACCAACCATGTTCGTTATCGAATTTTCAACATCAGACGACAAGAAAATCACAGCCAAGGAGAATGAAAAGAAAGATTTACTATCTCATCTAGAAATTATCGTGTGACAACGAACAGCCTCACCTTTCAGAGAGGTGTCTTTCAGGGCGACATCATGAGCCTTCTGTCCCGTGGCATCACACTTCTACCGCTATCTCTCGCACTACGCAGATCGCCTGGGTACCTCTGCAGCAACACTAATCATCGCGAGCATAAGGTCACTCAAGTATTTTATATATTTTTGACCTGAAAGTTATTCAAAGCCAACTTAAGAGTGCTTTAAGAATAATCGGGGGTACCCAGCACAGATTGATATGGACCCTGGATTGGACAAGTGTGCCAAGACTCATCTGAAGCAAGGACGGATTACTAGCGTTCTTGGGGACCCTGAACTCATGGACATAAGTGTTATTGGACAGCTTAACACTGGAGAGACCTATAAGTACCTGGCATGCCTCAAAACCGCATTCAGGACGTAACATAACTGAAGGAGTCTATCCGAAGCAGGTACAAACGTCTTCGACAGATTTGGCCTTTAAATCTGTCGGCATTGAACAAGGTACCTGCGACTAAACATGCTTGCCGTCCTGGTTCTAGTCTACTCGTTCAAGGTGATTCAATGGAGGAAGAACGAACTTTCGGCCCTTGATATCGTCACACGTAAGATCATGCATACGCAGAAGAGCTTGCAAATCAATTCGTCTGTTCCACGATTATACATCTCACGCTATCCAGGCGGACGCGGATTCCTGATTCTTCAATGTTATCATGACCGAATTGTTCTGGGTACAGCTTACATATTCGCAATTGGAAGAGATTCTCTCCTAAAAATTGTCAGGAAATACAAGATGATTGGCGGTCCTGCAGAGGAAAAATTGGCCTATCCCTGAGTGCTTTTGTCACCTATTATGAGGTTGTCGCAATGATCCTTGAGCGGATGATATTTTCAGTGTTTTCTTTTAATACCAGTCTTTTTGGGATCTTGTACACCTCTCTCCAAAAAGTCTCTACCTCGTAGGGCTTGGGTGGATTTTTGAAAGAAACAGGAAGATCACTGAAGAGGCGCGATGGTTCAGCGAGAAACTATTTATTCTCCCTGTTCCATCCCTCCGTCTTCTGTATTATCCTTCTTGCATCAGATAATACACGTATTTTGTCAAAATACTGCTGTTAGCAGCTTTGAATTCTTCAGTGTGTGATTGTAAATTCTCAGTTCTTGGGTGAACTTTCGAACACTTTTCGTGAAAGGTTTACCAGATGTTATGTAGTCAATCAGACTCTGAACACAGGACGCATTCTGTCTTGCCCATCCAATTTGCTTCTTCAGTTGATGCAAATGTCTTTTGGTCTTTTGCTCCTGAAATCGCGATCATCTCTTTAAAAGTGCCTGCTTTCCGCGGCTGGTCTTAATGTCGCTTTCCCCTTTTCTTCTGTGGCTCTGGGTGTTTCTGACACCACAGAGTGTACATACGCGCCATGTAGATTCTGTGAATAGGAATAATTTTGGCATCGTAGCAGTCTAGCAAGTCATCCTGGAGTTGAATTTTCCACTGAATGCGAGCGTTTCGCCGTCCGTCCCACAGTGAGCTCAAGTGAAAAAGTTCGTGACAAAATCGTAAAACTTTTGACAGGGATGACTTAGAGGGATGGATCTTTTTAACATTTGCAGACGAATAACTACAGAACAGAGGAAAAATACGAAGAAGCTTAAAAAATATTTTTCTTTATACCTCGGTCGAAAGTACGCAACTTTTGCGCCTACTTCAGGGCAGAAAGTTAATGATTTGTGCATCGGTAATGCTGCACGCACGCCCTCTGTAATAGCGGGAGCAAACATTTTTTTGATTTGTATTGAGACGTGAAACTGGTTTCATTACCCCGACTGACATTATTCATTTGTTAGTAACCATGGTTTGTTATTAACTGTCTTTTGTTTAATTTGAATGTATTTTATGTTGATTTAATTTCAATTAATTTATATTTGTTAAATTTAAATTAATGTTCATGTTAGTTAAATTGGAACACTTTTATGCTCAGTTAACTTGAGAAATTTTCATGTTTGTTATTTTAAAAAATACATGTTTATTAAATTTAAAAATTTTCATATTTGTTAGCTTGAGAAATTGTTTAAAAATAAATGTTCAATTGTCTACATTGGTTTATTCTCCGTACTTTCGACCGGCTATAAAGAAAAGCAGTATACACCACACGGGCAGAAAGTGTGAGAGCCCTGAACTGCGCGCTGCGATGCCCTCGGCTTCGCCTCGGGCATCATGGCGCGCAATGCAGGAATCTCACACTTTCTGCCCTATTAGTGTAATATACTATTTTTTTACCTTGAAAATCCAGGTTAAATTTGACGTTTTTTGACAAAAAGTTGTATTATTGGATACAATGGGTGCTCAGATATTATATTACATATGTTACACATATATTCTAATAAATTTCGTTATACTGAATCCAAATATGGGCTTTAATTCAGCCTAGGGCTTCCTGTTTGTAAAAAATGCAATTGAATTATCTATTTTAAGCCTTCATCGCGTGAATGATTTCCACTAATGTAAATTTGACTATTTTTTGTTATTAAGAGGGTTTTGGGGTCGTCGAATTGGAATACAAAATAAAAATGCCAAAATACAAAATGGCGGACCAAAGTTGTAAGACCGATCTGATATGACGGACAATTACTGTACGGGGGGTTTTCGCGTCGCTGATTTCGAATCTAAAGTTGAAATGTCAACATTCAAAATGTTGGATCCAATATGGCGAACCAAAATTACAATTTTTGTCCGCCATATTGGATTCGCAACTTGGAATTTTTACATTTTTATTTTTTATTCCAATTCGACGACCCCAAAACCCCTTTAATACAACAAATTTACATCAGTGGAAACCACTCATGCCATAACGGTTCAAAGTAGATCATTCAATTACATTTTTCTTACAAACAGGAAGTCCTACGCTGAGTTAAAGCTCATATTTGAATTCGGCAAGACAAACTCTTTGGATTACATGTGTAAAATATGTAATATAATATCTGAGCGCCTATGGTATCCAATAATACATCTTTTTGTCAAAAAATGTCAAATTTAACCTAGAGGTTTAAGGTAGAAAATGTATATTTTCAGCTTCTCCGTATTTTTCCTCTATTCTGTGGTTATTCATCTGTAAATCTCAAGAAAATCCATGCCTCTAGGTCATCCCTGTCAAAAGTTCTACGATTTTGTCACGAGCTTTTTCACTTTAGCCCACTGTGCATCGTCGTGTTTCCATCTAAATTATTTCCAGCCCCCTGAACTCTAGTGTGATCGACGCTGTTTGCCGACCCATTGTCGGTCCTCTGCGCGCTTGATCGTTATTAACCGCATCTACAACTTTTTAGTGATTTGGTGGTGTCATTGCTGTTCCCACGAGCAGCTAGGAAAAGGGTTCGTCCATCCCTGTAGAACCTCGCATGCAAGAATAAGGTTACATACGCTGAGAGGGTGCCCGGTATTCCGGATTCCACATGAATCGAAACCGAAATATATGTAGTTAAAAGTTCATAAGGACAACCGCAGGATGTCGCCGGGAGCGGGTGCTAATCTAAAATTGTAACCGCTCCCAGCGAAATCGCGGTAAAAGTTCAGCTGTAACCACGTCTCGCGACCGTGAGATAGATGGTTACAGTCTGCGATGAATTCAATACGATGATCTGGCAAAAGTCTCGTGCACACAGAAATGCTTTTCAGGCTATTTACCAGTGAAATCTTGGCACCTCCAAGAGCGCCGATGATCAAGACGATTAGCTTAACAGAAAATTCGATAACGAACATGGTTCTTTTCCGAAGTCAAGATGAACTATGTCAGACCTCGAGTGAGCAACAGAAACAATTATCGAGAATATAAAGTTCCAGTATTGGGATCTGAAATACAACGATACGTTAACTGGTGGCCAAATGTAGTACTAAAATAACGGGGTCGTATTCGTCGTATTACAGGTTTTACTACATGATCCATTTCAATTTTATAATAAAAATTATTATATTAATATTTCGTTCAGTTTAAAGCAATATAATCAATTAGAAATTGAAGTAGCACCAGAAGACAAGTTTTTATTCTTGTATTTGTGTCTCATGAAGTTGAAAAAAGTGGTTTTCCTTCTTGTTCTCATTAGACATATCATCATATCTTTAAAAAATAATGATTTTCTAACTGTATTCTACTACTTTCTTTTACTTTAATATAATAACACATGTGAGGAACAACTTAAAATAAGTCGAAAATTACGTTATGTTCCGTATATATCACTCACTTATATTATTTTAAGTCAAATCTCATTTTTCTGCTTATTTGAGGTATTTTCATGTCAAAAGTGTACTAAAACGCACTTACAAATAGAAAATTGTCCACTTTACAACAATGTGTGCAGTGGTGTGGTCCTAAAAGAAAAAGTGGCCTGGCGGTACTTTCCACAAACTACAAATAAAAGAATCCAACTATATTTTTAGGTAAAACTTCTTTTTTTTTACTGAAAAGGCTAATTATATTTTTGGTTCGGAATTCATCTGGTTTGGTTGAAAATTCTATTATTTGGTTGAGAAATTTAATTATTTTGTTGAAAGTGTAACTATATTTTAAAAAGTCATATTTTTAATCGAAAATTCAACTTCTTTGTTAAACATTCATTTTTTTAGTAAGAGATTCATCTCTTTGGTTGAGAATTTAGCTATTTTGCTGGAAATTCGTTTCATGTTTGGTTGAAAATAAATTTTTTTAACTGACAAACTTTTCAATTTTGGTTAAAAATTTATACTTTTCAGTTAAAAATTCAACTTTTTGGTTGAAAATTCGTCTTCCTCGGGAGGAATTTAATCTTCTTGGTCGAAAATTGAACCTTTTTGGTTAAAATTTCATTTGTTTGGTTGAAATATCAACTGTTACTATGCTTAGTTGAGAATTCATCTTTTTTGCTCGAAAAATTGATCATTCGACTCAAATTTGAACAATTTTGTGAAAACATTAATTTTTTATCGAGGATCTATAATTAGAGTTGGAATTTAAACTATTTGTTTTTGATTGAACTTTTATGTTGAAAATTCTACTACTAATATTTGATTGAATTATAATCTTTTTTGTGCGAAAATTCGATTATTTGATTGAAAATGTATTTTTGTATTCTGGAAATTAAATTATTTGGATAGAAATTCAACTATTTTGTTAGACATCTCATTATTTTTGGAAAATGCAATTTTTTTTAAGTTATTATTTTTGGATGAAAATTCAACTATGTTATTAAAAACTTATTATTTCAGGTTAATAACTCATATTTCATGGTAAAAAAAACATCTTACTTGGGCGAAAAGTAACTTTTTTTAAATTGCAACTTCGAAATCAGTCTTCGAAATCATTCATTTTTTGTCTTGAAAATGTTAATATTTGGTTACATCTTTGACTATATTTTGGAAAACTCGTCGTTTTCACTGAAAACTTAATCCATTTTATTGTTAATGCAACTGCTTGGTACAAAATTATTATCATTTTTTTTTAATTCGCATTTTTCGTTTAAAATTCATCTCTTTGGTTAGAAAACCTTTCTTGGTTAAAAATCAACTATTTTGTTAAAAATGCAACATATTTTGGCTTGAAATCTTAGGAATTTCAAGTGTTTTGTATTCCGTCTGTAGAAACAGGTACGTTACTTTTGGAGGAGATCAAACAAGTCCAAATATAAGCGGTTTTGAAATTTTCACAAAAAACGTTATTCACATTCCTTTATAATATATTTTAAATTCAGTTTCTAAAGTACGACTACCTAGCCATGTCCAACCCTATTCTTAAATAAAAAAAACAAACCATTTTTCACGAAAACTATACACTGAATGACGATTCCATCAGCTTATAATTGATATTTTTTCTAAATTTATAACATGTCCAACGTGCACAATTTTTTTGTCCTTTCTTAAAATGTCTACTCTAACCATTTTTGCAGATATTAACTCCCAGTTCTTCGAAATAATTGCAAAATAAATTAAAAAACCCTTCGGCAATTGACTCTTTTTTTCCTAGGAACGTTTAGCGGAGCGGTATTTGGGCTAATTCTCTGCAGCTATCATTGGCAATGTCTAGGCTCAAAATATAGCGACGGTATGCTAGAGTGGAAATGACACCGTCTTGACATGCCAAAATGAAACCCTCCGTGCCCGACTTCAATCCGAGTGATTTAAGTAAAGGAAACGTTAGCTTATACGACATCGACTGATCTTTCACATTTCTGTGGAAGATGCCCGTGCATCCTCTTGTCGAGGAGCTGTTCGCGAATGTTTCTCTCCTGTGCTTTCTTAATCCGGGCCTTCAGGAGTGAGTACTCAAGATGGATAGAATTTGATGCATTTTGCTCACCCGTGATACTGAAGTCAAGGCCCAGTGTTTCAGCAGCCTCCTCCGGATTTGCATTTGCGACTATATGTGCTTTACCCAGAATAAACCTGTTATGAAGACATTCAAGATTCAGTATTCCGCGACCACTTTGACGGCGTGAGATGTAAAGTCGCAGAACAGAAGACTTAAGGAGCATGCTTTTGTTCATGTGCATAACCTCTCGGGACCAGATATCGAGGAATCTGAGCTCGTCCTTCCTCCATGAAACCACTCCAAATGAATAGAGCACTACTGGGACGGCAAGCTTGTTCGTCGCAGATACATTGTTCCTCGCTGACAGTCCGGAAGGCCATATCTGTCGGATGAGACGTTTGTATCTCCATCGGAGAGTATCCACGTCACGTCCTGAATGCGGCTCTGTAGCACGCCCAGGTATGCATAGGTTTCTTCAGCGCGAAGATGTCGTATAGCGCTTCTGTCGACGAGCTCTGGGTCTTCGGGGATGCCTTTAAGTTTTTCTTTCTTCAAATAAACCTTAGCGCATTTCTCTAACCCGAACTCCATTCCAATCTCTTGAGTTTACTCTTTGACAATGTCTAAAGTACACCTCTCTGAAAGGTGAAACTGTTAGTGATCACACGATATTTATCGGCCTGTAATTCTTGAGGTTAGCTAAGTTGCCCGTCCACCAACCACTCCGGAATAGGCTCCTCCGACTTTAGATATGACGTGAAAATGCGGGCAAGATGCTGGTGGTTTAAAGGCAACTTCTTCCACCGGAAGGTCTTGATGCCATCTGGTCCCACAGCAGGATAGTTTTTCATGCCTGTTAATAAGTTTTTCACCTCCTCGGTAGTGATGGGTGGGCATTCCTCATCAGGTGTTATGAGAGCATTCCACAGCTCCTTGAAGCTATTTATATTCTTTGAGTTTTCTTTCAATGGATGCTAGACTTCGTAGACTTTTCTCAAAAATGCCTAGCGTTAGATAGTACTCGCATTCTGTCAACAATATGCTGCCTGATGGTCAGTAGCTTTGACTTGTTGCGCGTGTGATGTCGGATCTGCAGTTCACGAGCAAACAGCGCGGGACGCGTACTGCTTTCCCCAGCTGATCTTTGTGCTGAGTTGGGGCATTCTTCTTTTGGTCTTATGATCAACCGTTGGTTTTGTTTTACGATTTGCATCTGCCAAAGCTCACGCTGCATTATACACACTACAATTGATAGTCCAGAGGTTGGATTCTTCAAAAAAATCTCCGCGAAGCTCGTCATTCAGTTCAGCCAGATCTTTGGTTGGTCTCAGTGTCGCCTCTCTTTCTCGGTTGCCGGCTTGTTCTGGCTGCGGTTGAGTAGGGGCTTTGCTTATATAACCCCTTTTCCGGAATTCTTCAGAACGGTTTCGCAGACGTTCGTGGGAAGAATGCGAGAGCTCTGGGTGTTTCTTGCACTACAGAGTATGCAGTCGCGCCATGTGACGTTTTCGTTCAGCGGCCATACTGGTATCATAGGACTCCAGCAGGTCGTTCCTGAGTCGATCCGTCCACTTAAAAGTAATGAGATTCTGCCGGTCAATCGCATTGACTTCGTCTTGAGTGGCACCCGTCAACTCTAGGATAGTCGGCATTGTTGTCCGACCCACTGTCGGTAGCCCAGCGCGTTTGATTGTTTTGAACCACACTTACTACAACTATGTTTGGTGTTATCATTACTGTTCCTACAAGCAGCTAGGAAAAAGGGTTCGTTCATCCTTTTAAATCCCCGCACGCAAGGATAATGCTAAATACTCTGCGAGGTCGCCCGGTATCCCAGAGTCACCGTTTGAGACACCTCATCCAGGTGTCACTGAGCATTCGGCAGGGTTGTTACGCCTCCGCTTAGGGGTTATCCCTTCGGGACCATCCCTGAATAATTGTCCGCGACTGCTTATTAATTATTGTAACCATATTCAGCAGAAACCCTTGATACAGGGACCCTCTATCCAAAACCCGAGGACGCGTTCGGTGGCTTTGTCATAGGCCCTTCGGTTCGAAATTATTATGGTGACTCAGAAAATCACACTTGAGATATTTCAACAGGCATGTTCATCAAATTGTTCTCGCAGGCAAATAAATGTCAGTGAGCGCAGCTTGAGACCGTAGCAAATGCGGTGCATAATGAGCGGCCCAATCGGGGGTCAACTCTTTTTGCAGTATCCACCTGCAGTCTTCAAACAGCAGTGTCTTCAAACTGTCAAGTTACACAAGCATATCTGATGCTCACAACGACCCGTCAAATATTACCATTTTTGATATGCCTGAACTTTTGCATAATATTTCTGAAACATAAAAATTCGACAAATGCAATGTTCAGTGATAAGTGAACAAGCATACAAACGATCAAATAAATTGACTTATGATTTCCTGACCGAAATCGAAGAAGTAAAAATAGGAGACCTTTTACATGTTAAACTCCATAAGATATAAAAATGGCTAGAGCTCCCAGTAGAACCGCAGTAAATCACATTAGGGTGATCCCAAATAACGTATTTTCGAATTTTTATCATCTAATACTAGAAACTGATTCTTCATAATGGAAAAAATCTTGTGTATTTTTTTCATACTTGAAAAAAAAAATTGAGTGAGCGCATCGTTAATAAATTTCTTATAGCCTTTAACATAGAAAAACCTCTATTTTTCTTCATGTTTGAATTATAAATATAAATTATTGTAATAAAATAATTAAATTTGAGACATTTAATATTCAAGTTATAAGAATGAGCTTCAAAAAATGAGTTTATTAAAAGACTAATTGGAAGCTATCTTTTTTTAGCTACAAAAATTATGGTTTTTGACTAAAAATGCCAAAAATTATGATTTTCAGCTCATTTTAGGCCATAAGTATTAGGTATCTTAGTTAATAATTATAACCGTTGCTCTTCATAGAGTCAAAAATTGATCATTAAAAAATGGAGCATTTTGAAGTTTAATATCAATAAGATAATTAGCAAAAACAAGAAGAGATTCTTCCCTAAAAGGCGGAGAGAGTCCATAAATAACTACACGATGATGGGCGGGAAACCTTTCCTAATCCATTTAAACACTTTAAACTATACAATGAAACTGTTATACCCAAATTTATGCCAGTATCCCATTATGTCCCATAGTAAAATAAAATAAATAGATATTTGGACCCTGAAATAAAAAATTAAATTTTAAAAACATATTTATGTGATTTTTAATGAGAATACTTTCATCATCGAGTAATATCATTTTCTTAATTAATTATTATTCAAGTAAGTTAATACTAATCTACTATTGAAGATGGAAAGTAATGTAGATTACTGGTCAAATTTTATTTTGATTTACGTCTGAGAGACTCTCAGATCGTAAACGTTATAAACGTTTCGACTGCTCGTCGACAGTCCTCATCAGTACAATTCTACTACCATAAATGTAACCTGTTGGTTTAATTGTAAACGACCTTCGAAAAATTACAATTAAACCAACAGGTTACATTTATGGTAGTAGAATTGTACTGATGAGGACTGTCGAAGAGCAGTCGAAACGTTTATAACGTTTACGATCTGAGAGTCTCTCAGACGTAAATCAAAATAAAATTTGACCAGTAATCTACATTACTTTCCATCTTCAATAGTATATTTTACACCCTGGTCAACACCATAACATCTTATATATAGTTAATACTAATCTATTGTGTATTGAAAAAGTAAAATTGCGAAAAATGAAATATTAGAAAAAAATAGATTTTTTACCAAATAAAACAGTGTTATGCCGAAATAAGGAAAGTAACCAAATAGTACTTGATTATTCTTTATTTGAATGAATAAAGTGTATCATATAAGATTCGGATTAGAACTGCCGAAGGGCCACACGCCCGGTCCTACTTATACACTAGCGTAAGATAATATGAGACAATGATATAGGTCAAAATCCAAATGCGTAACAACACGGACTCGTGCTGGGCCAAAGTACTTCACAGATAGCATAATGGGAGAAGTCCATTGAGGTAAATCGTAACAACCTTCTCTTTAGACTAAGTTTAGTCTCTAAACTTTCAAAATGTTACTTTTCGAGTTTTGATATTAGTATCCTTATTATCTAGTAAAGGTTGTACACTAGTACTGTAGATTACAATATGAGTCGGAGTCTGTACTTTAGTTTTAACACAAAATATACATCGTTTTTTCGGAACAAAGTTCAATATTGCGTTAAAAACTCCAGTCTTATATAATATATATAATATGCTTGAAGTTAGATCTGCATACCCAAGGTACTGTAACCATTCTAGTCCACTTTCTGTCCAAGTTCTCAAGCGTCTGTGAGTCGCTATAGTTTTGAATGTATTTTCAGTGTCGTCTAAACTTAAGCGAGCTTGTTTCAATTCGTCATTGCCTATTTGTTTAGGGAGCTGCATCAATTTATTTTCTAAATTATTAAGATCTTGTTCGTTGTATTCAACGTTATAGGTCACATTAATCCAGTAATTCTGTTTTTCTTCTAAGTGTTTTGGTAGATCTATTTGGTCATAATTATTATACGGGGTAATAGATTTGATACTTTCACGATGATTCATTATAATAAATTTAAAT